>JAKSZP010018421.1:0-292562 GCA_022478985.1 Massospora cicadina | reverse complement strand
CACTCTCCATTTCTTTAATACTTATCGAAGTATTCAAGGGGATTGACCCCTGTAGTGAGCACCAGTTTGTGGGATCCACTAATGGATGCCACAAATATTTTGTTTGAAGTGAGAGTTTTACTTTATAATAAAAGTAATAAATACCTCTTGTTAAAGTTTTTTATGCTTTTTATTGTATAGGCAGGGCAAAACCAAGAAAGGTCCTATTCTTGATACTAGTTTTTCCTATTCAAACTAGTTTGGATTTCGAGATCATATGTATTCAAGGCAAAAGAATGTAAAGCTGAGTTATCTAAATTAGGAAATATAGGCTTTCGGCCTATCAGATTGAAGATAAATTTTTTGAGGCAAATTGACCCATGTGGTAACAATTTGATGAATTGTATCCAATCACCAGCGAGTAAAATCCTTTCACCTTGGTGGTTGTCAGACTCAGATGGTAATGATTGGTTAATTTTTACCCTATCATCATCAAGTAATATCTTCTCACCTTGGCGGTGGGCAGACTTGGGTGGTATCAAACACCTCAAATTTGGCCGAGAAGTCAGTGTAATCCTATTATCAGTTATTACATTTTTTAGCCAATTTTTATGATAAACCGTAATTTTCCAATAGTTAGGATTGCACCAAGAATCTGCCAAGGTCTTTTCGCCATTGGTACTCATATTGTTAATAACCACATTATTATTTGATGATTGGGCAGGAGATGGGCCAATCATGGTAGCAGATTTGGAAACACTAATACCTCCAATATTCTTTTTTTTAAATCAAAAAGGAGAATGTCTGACAGTTGTCTTAGGCAAATAAATTGGCATAATTTTTGGCCATTGACCACATGGGGTGAAATGTACATGTATGAGCCCCTTACATAATGCTAGAGTCAGAAAATTTGGCATTTACTTTCCAACAGGCATGCCAAAGCTTTGCCCTCCATCCTGGCGTTACTTAAGGTAAAAAACCAGTGGGACTTGGTGTTATAATAAAGATAGAAATCCCTCATTATCATGTACTATGGCAAAAAAATCTCTGAGGGACTAAATTTAAGAAGGTCATAGCTCAAGTTATTTAATGCAACAGCAGGAGTCAGAAGGAGGCTCTTCAAAAGAATTTGTAAGGAGTAATAGGCCCCATTGAAGAGAGTACACTTCTGACCACACATTTAGTATCCAAGTAATGTGGCAAGTCTGAGGCAAACTGACGCGTTTTAATAGATTAAATGAGTGGAAATTCATGAGATGCCATTATAAACAATAGGATGGACTAGGATTTTATGGACTTGAACAAAGATTCAAGTGACCAAACTTCTGAACAATGTAGGTAGTTTACAAAACATATGAGATCATCAGAGAAAGACTTTGCAGTATCAGGTTCTTTATTGTCAGTGGGCACCAAAACTTCTTCTGTATGCTAACTCCAGGATCAAAAAGGTTCACTTGTTATTGAGGCAGTACAGGGATGTCAGCATAAAGTGACTCGTCCTTCATGCTGAATGTCCTTTACCCATCTACTCATCAAGTCTTTTCCAACAGATCTTGGCGATGACTGACCCATTGCAGTAGGTGCATTGAGGCCTAGGACTTTTCTGGGTTTTAAAAATGTTGACTGGGGATGGCTGGAGGAAACGGATGCAGTATATTTGGGGTGCAGGATAGATGCAGGTATTTCATTAAGCATTTCTTTAATTTCACAAATGAAAGTAAGACAATTCTTTTGGCCAATAATATGCAGTTAATCTCATGATAGGACCCCAATGTGGAGATGACTGCAGTTTTGGCATTGTCCAAAGTAATGTGGTTAGTAGTTACTAAAGACTGTGGTTGGGCTAATAAAAGGCAGGCGAACTTCACAGGGTTTTCTCCTTTGTTCAAACACCCATAAACGCCTGTTTTTAATTGGCCAATGTTTGATTGCTTCTAAATTTCTGGATTTATGGGAGTATGGACTTGTTCCCATGTGTGGCATTTCTTTAGTTGGGAAGTCATAATCTCCTATGTGGTGCTATTCAGACAGGAGTGGTTATGCATCACCCTCTGTCAATCAGTAGCCTTTTCCAGGGACTCTCATAAGCGTATAGGAAGGAGGCGATGCTTTTCTCGCTGGGGGTAAACTTCTCCTTAAAACGGGGGTAAAATCAGGGTTTGTTGCTTATTTTTTCCAAAAAAATTATTTGCACAGGTTCAGTTATGTGCACAATTTGCGTTGCTTGATAATAATGATATATAGGTGATAATAACATGAAGACTATCATCTTTAGCTGAATAAATAACTGGTTATTGGAAGTCCAACGCTAAACTTGGAATGATAATGAAAAACTGAGTAGATTGACAATTAGGGACTTTTTCCCTATCCCAGCTGTACTTAATCCTCTCAGATTTAGAGGTTCTCAGCATTAGTTCCCATCACGCTAAGTTGGCAGAGATGTGCTGTATAGGTCTGCTTCTCTTCTTAGGATATCTGATCCTTAATCTTTATCACACAAAAGATTCAACAATTTTTTACTACAGCAATAGTAAATTGAAGATTAGTAGAACTTATTAAAACTATGCATTCTTATTTATAAAAAAACAAACTAGGAATTTATAGGTAATTTTGGCTCCTAACTATTTAGTTAGCGCCTTGGTAAGAAACAGCAGCCATTGCCATTGAATTTCCCTTCAAACTCTCTTCAGGAAATGGTATTAATCATTGGGCTAAGGATTCATCCGTTGGACATCCCAGAGACCTAAAAACGGAAAGAGACAGAAAATATCTCCCTAACGCTTCTGCTCAATCACAGCGAACTGACCACATTTGGATAGCGACCTGCTTAGGTAATGGGACTCTTTACCTGTTATAGCAGGTCAAGAACCAACTCATTGTTTTGATAGTTGCAGGTGGCATTACTCGCCTCAAAACACCTATTTAAATTCTAATCATTCAGTGATGAAACCCAACAGATCACAACTGTTGCACCTAATAGTTAATCAACGATCAACTATCAAATGTTCTAATATCATCAGCAACTCTGATCAACTATATCTAAAGCATTTGCATAAATTGATCCCAACGGATATGAACCTGGCGAATTATCCAAAATTTTCTGACATTATTAAACTGTAATTAAAATCAACTAATATCCAATCCATTTGATAGAGGGAATTATCCAATAGCAAACCAACAGATAACCTAGGAAGATGGAAAGGTGGGCAAAATTCCAAACACATCTCACCTCTTGCCTAGATTTCCAACTAGAACAAGATTAGGACAAGAGAAACAACCTTAGGCTAGGTCAAATATTTCCAAGTTTCCAACTGAGCACAGCCCTTTACACACTCAACACTGCTCATGACAACCTTTGGCTTGCAGTTCTCTTCCTTTCTTCCTCGCTGCCACCTCCTTAGAGCATGGTCCTCATGACCCACTGCTATGGTGGTCTAGTCAGTTTGTTCATGCTGATGCTAGCTCTGAAAACTGGGTTTCCCCAAGTTAGGGCTATATGACCCTTCATCATTTACAGGATCTTGGTTGGAATCCAGATTCCTTAATCTCCCTCCTCATCCTTTACAGGAGATTACTACTGTCAATGTCTTTCTTGCAGCAAAATTAAGAATGATTAATTACATTTGTTCTTGTTATTTACTATTAATATTTTTTTGCTCATATCATTCTTACATTTTTCTTTCTGTAGAGATTATTTCATAAATTAGAAAACTTAATTGTGCCAAAATTAAAATAAATTAAAGCTTCATATACTTAGGTGGATAATGTCAACTGTTATAAAAAGTATGACATTATCCAGCCTATGTAGCTCATATATTGAATTTGTCTAACTCCTAGTACCAGCAAAATCTGCCAATCTTTCTGCTGAAGACTCCCTCCCCTACAACCTGATGATTTGTACTAATTAAAAATTATCTGATGTGGGTCGACCTTGTGACAAATATACCACACTGAAAATTTTCTATCCAGTACAGGTTTCAAACTCAAAACCTACACTTAGGGTGGAAGCAGTTTTACATGCTCAGCTAACCACCCCCTTAAAAGTATAAGATTACACTGTATTCCCATTTGGTCCCCCATAATAGTACTTACAGTGCCAATTGGGGCTTAACTTTGCTGAGCTGACGAGAAGCAGTGTTTTCCCCAATGTTTGAACCTTACAATTTGTACTAATTAAAGTAATCACTTTTATGGTCCCAACAGGAAACGCTTTTTGTTGAGTTCCTTTTAGTTAGTCCTTCTAGTATCCCTTGCTCCTTGCTGGCTTACATGTCCAACATCCTCAATGAAGCCCATTCTCAAGCATTTAAGACTAATCTTCTAGCTCCAGTGCCATATTGGGATTATTCAGGGTTATTCGCCAACTGCCTCATACTTTTCTTCTGTCTTTTCACTGATCCAGAGTATTGCAGTTGGCTAGTACTGACATTTCTTATTCTCTTACCCTTGTCACATTCTCTCATGGCTCAGCTTCTGCTCAAAGAACTTTGCTTCAGATGGATCTGGCCCAAGCCAGTGTTTGATCAAATAGATTTTAATGGCTTTTTCACTCTTAAGTCATACATACTCCTTCCTCTCAAGAGGTGACATGGGCGGAATCATCCCTGAGTTGAGGATAAAAAATAACAAATTATAAAATATAAGCTACTTACATGTGTGTTTTTTATACTTCTCTTTTTTCATATTTTATCAATTCTCTATTTTTATTTTCTTATTTTTATGGGCCATGCCCTTTACTCAGTTCAACGGTCTATCTACTTCTTTATTCCCAAACTGGTTACTGAGTATACTCTGACCTACCAGTTTTCGTGGTTCAGAGGTCTCTTTTTTTAAAGCTTAACCATTTATTTTGGGTCAGCAGTCCTTTTTTAGAACTTGACCAAAAAATGTCAGGACATAACCAATTTGATGGTTCAACGGTCCTTCAGGACACTTCCATTATTTTTTCTTGGATCCACTGCTTTAGGTACTTTGCATGGACCAAGTTCACTATTCTCCCATCAGTGAGGTCCTTGATGGAATTTGCGTCTGTCTTTGTTTTGGTTTAATCTTAAATAAATCTGACTATAGCGCATCTGTTTTTTATCTTCTCATTAAGCCATGCGATTGCAATAAGGTACCCTCTTTGCCTACATGAAATCTGTGTAATACCAGTCAGACTTTATTGTCTGTCATCTTGGCTTTGATCTTTCTCTTCAAGGTCATATTGAATGCTTGTGATTTCATTTTAATCAGAAAGTTCAATAGTCAGAGAAGGTACTTCTCTGCACTCATCCCTGAGGTTGTTTCAACTGCCAAATATAGATTTGGTGGTAACTCAGCCTTTTGTCTGTACAACAATTTAAATGGCGTTTTTCTCGTTGCCATATGGTGACTGAAGTTAAATGCATATGTTACCAAAATAAGGTAAGTTTCCCACGAAAAATATTTTTTCTGGCCACAAATATTATCAGTGTCAATGCCAGCGTTCTGTTTACTCATTCTTGTTGTCCTACCATTTTCAGACAGTTGGGGACTGACTAGACATCTCTGATCCCCGTTATGTCAATAAACCTCAGGATCAAATGGGATGTGAAATTCATTCCGTTGTTGCTCAAAAAGATTTGTGGGCATCCTAGGGTGATAAACTACTTGATCCAGGATAAATTGCGCGGTAATTGAAGCATCCGCTTTTGAAAGTGCCTTCATCTTGACCTATCTTGTTAAATGATCAATTGCAACTATGATATAATTGACTCCTAAAATGCTCATATTTAGAGGTCCCATTACGTCAATGCACAAAGTATGTCAGGAAAATCACAGTGGATCAGTCAATATCCAGTTGTGTTCCTATGTGGTTTATACAACTGGCACTACATGTAACAAGCCAGATAATCGGCCAAATCATAGTTGATAGACTCCTAATAATAATATTGGCAAATGTGGTCGGTTGTCTTCCTTAGGCATCCATTCCAACAAAATTATGCGCTGATTGAACTATTGCTGTTCATTATGATGGTTTTGGGAATAGTAGTTATTTCCCTTATATCATCTTAGTTACTTGTCCATTCTGGGTATTGGTGTTTTACATCACTTCTCCAAAGCGCACCTTGGATTTCTCAGGGCTCATTCCCAATTTCTCTAAAGACCATCAACTAAAAAGCTCATTATACTGATGGTGTATTACTTGTACCATTGGTACCCTTGATAAACCTTCCACATTTGTGATGATAAGCTCCTGCTCAAAGGACTATTATAAAGTTGTATGCTTCAAGCTCAAGTGCTCATCAGGCCAGACGTCCTAACAGCTCCTTTAGATTATGAAGCCAGTGCAGGGAGGAGTAATTATCACCACTTCAAAGTGCATAATATTGATATACATCCTATACTGTTTACAGACGTAAATCAACTTGAGGCATTCATGCTCAGTAATGGTTAATTCCGTTCTGCAGCTGATAATGTCTGGCTCATATAGGCTACTGGATGCTCCTCCATAAGTTTATCCAACTGAATTAGGACGGTGCCAATCACCATCAACAAAGCATCGATCTTTATAATATTTTACCAATTGAAATTCAGATATTTTATGAACAGAGAATCTATAAGGTACCGGCATAACCATCAAACAAATCATGAGCCTCTTTATCTCATACAAAATACTTTCTTCATTTCCTTCAGCAAATGGAAAAGAGCTTTTAAATTTTTGAAATCTCATAAGGATCTTAAATAGTATCTGACCACTTCAAGTAATACTTGGATATCTTGGGCACACCTTGGGATAGCCATCCGCTCTATGGCTTCAATCTTCTGTGTTTGCAGCAGCAGCCCGCTAAAGTTAATGGCAAACCCAAGATAATCCAATTCTTTTTTTTAAAAAATTGTCACTTCCTCGGATTTATCTTATGATTGGCTGCGGATAGTCTCTTTAAAACTTCTTCCAAATGGTGCAAATGAATAAGTGAAAGCCCTACTGAACACATTTATATCGTCCAAAACACTAGGACGCAGTACAACTTCAGGTCGTTCAATATGGCGTCCATGGCTCTTTGGAACGTCGCTGGCGCATTACAAAGACCTTGAGGCATCCAAGTCAGTTGGTAAATCTCCTGCGCAGTTATTATCGCTCACTTCTCTTGGTCTTCAGTTGGAAAATCAATTTGCTAAGATCCTGAGATTAGATCCATCATGGAGAAAGACTTCTCTTCTTCCAAGCGGACTAATGCATCATCAATTCATGGTGGTAGATATGAATCCTTCTTTTTTATCTTGTTCAATCTCTGATAGTCAATTACTACCCAATTAGGGCCAGATTTTTTTGACAATCAAGATAAGGTTCACCTAGGGGCTCAGCGACGGAACTAGGAGCTCATGCTCTACTAGTTTGCTGATTTCCTCTTCCATTACCGCTTCTGCTGCTTTTGACTGTCAGATTGGTCTCATCTGTATCATTAAATTTTCCCTGGTTTCAACTTTGTGGGCTAAGTTTTTTGAACATCCCAAGTCATGACCTTTTTGGTAGAGATTTACCAATACTTTTAGAATAGTCTGAACACCTCTCCTAATGCCTTTACACCAGATCAACGAGTTGCTCAAAGTTGACCAACAAACTGATATACTCAGCAACCCCTGCAGCATTCCTATCTTGGTAAGGGTCCCAAAAGCTTTAATTACGCAATTCCGCCATCAAGATAAGATGGATAAATATGTTGATCGGATTTTTCTAAACCTTCTTAGTTTTCTACTCAGGTTCTCCAGAAAAACTTAGATTTCTCCATGGTGTGACATAACTATTCCATGCGCCACTCATGGTTACTCTGGACTTCTTCCATGGACTACCATACTCTTCATATATTTGCTCAGGTATTTTGTAAGTTAATCCCATATCAATTGTAATCTGAGAACCTGATGGTATGGTGTTTGACATCTTTGTTTGTAACATAATTCTCCAATTTTCCAAAGTTTTCCATCGGTATTTTTCTTACCTTTGTCCAATCAATTGGTAGCAGAACAGGATAATGCCATTGTTATAGTTCAGATTGATGAATTTTTTCCTCCTGATAAGCAGAGTTTATTCATTCCTCTGATAGACCAGAGGCAGCATCTGGCCTAATATGGTCAGCATAATGTCTTCAAAGTTGCATTTGAACCCTTACTTCCTTAATTACTTGGTCCTGATTAAGATATCGTAGTTTTTAGTTGCCAAAACAATAGCTGGTGTGGATACCACCAAAGATTCAATTATAAATGGCAATGCACTATACGCTCAACAGGAGATGTTAGTATCAGGCCTGGAGGTCCCATATTCTTTATTGTGCTCCAAATTGTGTAAGAATTTTATTTTCTTCACAAACCTTGTTGAGACATTATTAATTGGCGCCCTGCTTTCAAATTTTGCTCACACCCAAACTTAATTAGCCATTAAATTGGTATATGTACACTCAGAGTATTTTAAGGTATTGTTTACTGGGTATATAGTAGCATTTTTTGGAGAATTGGTGTGTGAATTATTTGCACTTACAAATCAGGAAAAGATCTCTTGATTGATCTTAAGGAAATTGACAGGTCGATTTCATCTTATTTGGCCTCAGCCTGTTTGTCCAGAACCTCAGTTAATTAAATCTTGTCCACTAGTTGGCATGCATATGGACGAGCAACCCCTTAGTTATTTCAAGGTCATTCCTCTTTGCTCCTGCTCTGGTTACAGCATTGACATCTAGGTTTACCATTTGATAAATCTTGTCCAGCGCGTCATCAATGACAAACATATTGCTGATGACAGTGTCTTCATACAAAATTTGGAGGAACAGGTTTAAACACAGCTCTATAATGTTCCACGTCTAAGATCTGGTACCTTTTCCCAACTCTTGTGTGGGTTTGGCTTCCTTAGCCTTCACCACATTAATTTGCTCCTTAGGCTTCTTGCAGAAGCACTGGACAGCAAAGTGGCCCTTTCCCTCGCACTGATGACAGCACATATTGTTCTTGATTCTCTAATTAAACCCCTCGGGTTTATTTCCAGAATTTTTATTTGGGAAATTCCTTAAAGGGCATGGCGAATTTGGTGGTATTAAAATTCATGACCGTGCTAGACTGTAGCTTTAATTAAGGGCCTCATATGTGGCGCTTGACATTTTACAGTGATTAACCATTTGTGTTTTGTTAAAATGGTGACCAGCGTGAAAACATCATTTGATGCAAATTGTGATAAGGTCAAAGATCTGCTTTAATGTGATCCGTGCATCAAAATTGGTCAATTCTCTCACTCTGACCAAAATCTGTGATTCTTGATAGAATCAGTCAGTAAAGTTTGGTAAGGTTTCGTCTTTCAAGAATTGATCCCTATGAATCCTTGCTTGCATTTTGACATATGCAAGGGACTTCCAAACCCCTTATAAATTCATCTTTGGTACAGAATAGGACCAGCCATCTCCCTCAAGATGAGGTAACACCAAGTTTTGGCAGTCAGTATACAAGCAGCTCATGACTGTCAAAGCTTTCTGTATATTGCCACACCCAAACATAATCATATCATACAGGCGGAAGAGCGCATGAGCATTATCCAATAAAAAGTGTGTAGTTTTGGCGTGGATATGTATTACTCCCAATTTTATATAGCCACCACTTTTAGCTTGGCAACCTTACTGACAAGAGGAGTAATCTTGGGGGTCATCTCTGAAATGGTAGCATACACAGTCAGCATACTTCTAGGAGTTGCCAATTTCCCAACTGTAGTTCTTTATGTTTTTCCTTTGGCGTCATTCGCTAAATAGGGTTTGCATTTGCATTTCTGGTTATTCAGTTTGTCAACTTGTCTCACTAGAAGTTCCATGTCTGAGCTGAGTGAGTGAAATCAAATGCAATCTGCGTTGTAATATATTTTCAAGAATATAACTTTTTTGTTGATCTCTCCTTCTTTCTTTTTCAGAGACGTTATTTTTCTAAGTAGATGGTTGCTAAAGTTTTAAAACTTCTTCTACTCTTTCTTCAATATTAGTGACTCTCTCCTCTAGAGAAGCAAATTCTCTATGATCAGCTGAATTCTAGGCGTTCTTATTTTTGGTTGCCAATTCCGTCCATAGTTTTTTAATTCGTCCCTATATGACATTGTGGATTGGCTTATCTTACTCAGCTACACCCTGTACTGAGCACCAATTGTTAAAATCTGATTTTGGTGCTGATCGTTGCCAGAAGTTAAAAGCACAGGTTTAGTTATGTGCAAAATTATTGTTGCTTGAAGTAATAGATATATGGGTGATAATAGTTGAAGACTATTATCTGTAGCTTCATAAATAAGCCCAGTTTTTTTTAGTACAACGCTAATCTTTAATAATCCACGAAATACTGAGTAGATTGACAATTGGACTTCTTTCCTATCCCAGCTGGAATTTATACACTTTCAGATTCAGTGGCTCCCAACCTTAGTTCTCATCACTCTGAGTTTGTGGAGATCTTCTGTTAAGTTTGCTTCTCTTCTAAGGATATTCAATCCTTACTCTTTATCACACAAAAGAGTCAAAAATTATTGTCTTACAACTTATTAAAAAAAGGATGAAACGACTTATCTTTACTATGCAACCCGCTCTTATTAAAAAAATATGAATTCATAGGGAAATTTGGCGCCTAACTACTTAGTTGGCGCCTTGGTATGGAAACGGCAACCATTGCCATTGAATTTCCCTTCTGTTAGGAAGTTGATATGACTGGACGATATGCTACCCATAAGGCGGATTGGAGGGGGAATTGAGAAGAGTCCCAAGATTCATGTAAAAGGGTATACAAATTATAATTGAGCAAAATGACAACCATTTGGCGAACCAAGGTGAATTATGCTGAGATTTGATACAAATGAGATTATTTAGAAAAGGGAAGACAGATAGAAGATTACCAAGCTGAGGATGCATCCAGCTTGGGGAACTGAGATATAAAGAGTTACACTGAGGATTGAAAGAGGAGGTCTTTTTCTGGTGATAAGTGATTGCAGATAAGTCTGCAATTTATATTAAATAAAAGTCGAAATAAGGTGCAATAGCTCCATACATAGTTTATCAAGTTTTATTAGGAAGTAAGTAATCCTCAAATTGTCTGATTTGGTTGCTCAGTGGCTAGTACCCTGTGCAAACTGATTCGGCGGAATTGAGCCTAGACGCCAAGAATTAACAGTGGTGCTCACTACAGGGGGCCACTGGTCAACTGTATTCATTCAACAATAGGATACAATGACAAGCCCTCATTTGTTCTGACATAATTTAATTGGGTTCTGTGCGCGGTATGCTGAAGAAGCACAAGAGGCACCTAACAATGAACTGACATCATTTACTGTGACCAAACCAGGGATGATGAAGTTATGATCAATTTGCAAATAGAGAATTGCCCTGAGCTGATGACCAACCAACAAGAATCTTACAAATGTGACTCCTCAGCAGTTGCAGAATATCATGGAATGGCTGTTGTGCGGATATTGCTTATATGAAGATGAGGCTAGGGAAAACGCCCTGAGTTTATTTTATAGCCAATGAGACCAAGAAAATTGTTACGCCCTGTACATGTCTTATTTGGACACAACTACAACAAGGTTGGCTCGCCGCCTTGGTACCCACAGAATTGAGGAATATCTAGTTTCTTATGTGCAACCGTCAATTCACCAGCTACTGTGTGTGCTGGCTCACCACAATATAGAAATTGGAGATGTTTTACAGTTTGCTTTAGCACAACAAAATGATACTTGCCTCCTGCTTGACTGCCTTGATTGTTCATTTTCAGGAGTACAAGGGGCGCTGGTACAGATGGACCATCGCATGGGGGACGTCCACTGTTGATTGGACCTTTTGGTACCACAGTTAAATTTAAAACTACTTCAATCAATAATAGAACTACTGGATTAGCATGGCCTATCAGCGGAGTGGATTCAGGATGTAAGAACGTTAGGAAATAATACTAAGCGCTTTATGATGGAGCTAGCTGAATGGGCAGAAGCTCTCGAAGCCATATTGCCCAGTTTAGGGAAAAATGACACTGATGGAATGACAAGTGGCGGACCAAGTCAGCTCTTTGTTGGCTGAATTAACCCAACTTCGCGTTGAATGGAGTACCCAGCGTATGGCAGCTAACACGCTTATCCTTTGGTCAACATCTCCTGAATATCTTCAGCTTATTTGTTGGGTTACACAACTGGAAGTTGTTAGCCAGGATGAGTGCCAAAGAGCCTTCCCTCTTCCGTTTGTTGAGACAAGAGAGTATGCAGACATGCAAGGGCGCCTCATACCCTTTGACAGGCCAACGAGGAATTGGGATGGGAACAAGCCTCCCTCATTAACCAAATAAATGACGCCAATCAACAAGCAGATAACACTATCTGGCAGCAAACCCGCCTGCAGAACATAATCAAAGAGGTCCTCTCACAATTACAAGCCGTGGAACAAAATCTGAACGTTGAGAGGGAATTCCATTGGGAGTTGCAACATCATTATGAAATGCTGCAACAGGAATTTCAGGATGGATGGTGTAAATGCTATTTTGTTAAAGCGGAGAAGTTGATTAATGAACAGTTTGTGGGGCATGCCAAAGCCGGGGGAAATATGGCAGTTAATGGCGATTCAGGGGAATAATGCTATGGATAGGCAAATGAATATCCCTCGGGTGGTATGATGGACCCCCATGTGACACCATTTCTTCTGAGTCCTTTTTGACAGATTTGAGTCCATCTGGCCAGCTGTATGATAATGCACAAAGGGATGATTTCCGTAGTCACTCCAAAACCAACTCACCTGCTCCTTGCGGCAGGAACCTGAAGCAAAGCGAATTTGTTTGAATTAAAAAATTACCTCTTTCAGTTGTGATGGGAATATACACGGTTAATTTAAGGGTTTTGAATTTGCCGTGGAAGAAGCTATTGATTGACAAAAAGTGAAACTGTTGCTGTCTGCTTTAGATGTGGAAAGTGCTGATCAAGTTACCTGCTATCTTCTAACTAGCTTGGTATACTACAAAGAAGTTAAAGTGATTGTTCTCCAGCTGTTCAGGGGCGCTACCAAGATGGCCCAACGGAAAGCTGACTTTATGACTATATAGTTCCACGAAAATGAGACCCTGTTAGAATTCGCTGAGCGTTTTGTGGCGGAAGTACATGTCCTTTTTGAAGCTAACATTTTATCTGACGCTGATGTTGGTATAGCAATGACGGCGGCTGTCAAACCACATTGGGAACTATATAACGCTATGTCCCATGTGTTGGATAGTGATGCTGGACTTATTTGAATTGTGAACACCTTGCGTCAACTCTCTGCCACAATCAGCACCCCCAACGTAGCCCAAATAATCTCTGCTGTCTCCGCTCCAACCTCTTCAGGATATAGGCCGCAGCGACTTGGTTATCAGCCGCTGGAATGTATTCATCCCTCATATGAGTCAGTGGACCCTTTTCAGCCCATGCACGCTTCACCAGTTTGTCCACGACCTTGGAACCATAATGGCAAAATTCTGACCTGGTCCTTTCACCACAAGCTATATATATGAACCTTTATGAACACTTGCTTCCAGTGTGGATGAAGAGGGCATTATGCAAGTAATTGCCCCAGCAAACCACAAGTGTATACTATGCCAACTGAGAAAATTGAGTGGGGAAAAGCTCGAGCAGAGTAGATATGGGACGCTCTACCTCTGATGAGTCCAATTCACTTGTTTCTAACAATTCCCAAACATCTTTTGGGTAGGAATTCAAACCTCAATTGGATGTTTTGTTATACCAGCAGCTTTCGTTGGATACCCCTTCTTCCGCTTCTGAGAATAAAAGTTCACCCCATAGCCCCAAGTTCCGCCAAGACGTGCAGAAGCCATATGCGTGGCAGATCCTGGAGCAGACTGACACCAGCAACGCAGATCCTTCGACGAATGTCACCTCTTTAGTGAGGGTTAACATAGCCATTCTGGTGGAGAAAATCACTAGTGAGTTTCCTCCAGTTGGCAAGGGCATTTCCTCCTTTTTGAGTAGCACAAAGCCCTTGAACGTACAAATAATAAACACTGATGGTTCTTCTTACTTGGAATGTACTTACTGCGACATTTTCGTTCAAAACACAAAAATCCGCGCTATCATATACATGGGAGCACCGGTGAACATAGTCTCCACCCAGTTGGTGGCTAGACTTACGTTGAAACTGGATGTGGACCATTGAGTAGTATACGGGACCGCGGGAATGCATAGCACTGTGTCTGAAGGAGCATATAGTGCTTTGCCTTTATGATTTTGGTCAGTCCAGGTGTCCGCTCTGGTGGTGGTTTTTCCAAATAACAACTACAATATGTTAATTGGCGCGGCTTGTATGAGGAAACTTGGCATTGTGATAAATATGGCGGAGGAAACTCTTACTATTCTAGGCCAACAGATTTCCGTATATCTTTCCTCTTGTGGAATCCCAACAGATCCAGTCTGCTCTAGTCAAATCAATCTAGCGTACAGCGACAGAGTGATTCCTGTTCATTATTTACAACTGAATTGGTGGACCAGGATCGTCCCCAACCAGATATACAAGTACTAAGGGATCCCGCTTTGGGCAATGAGCGCTTTGAGCCTACCGTCTGGACACCAGTGCATAGTAGGGACTGGGCTTGAAATTGATGTCCCTAAAGGGCTTTATGGAGAAATCATGGCGCCTCACCAGCACTCGTGGCTTGAACCACATGTGGCTCCGGGGTTACTGCTACCTGGGAATGGGGAGGTGAAAGTGTTGCTAATGAACTTACAGAAGAAGGCAATAATGATCCGGCAGCACCAAGTGATGGCTTACCTACACTTAATCCCTATAGAGGAAGTTCGTCATATTCATGATTTTGGTATATGGGAGGATTTTGGACTACTGGCAAGCTCATCGTTTGGTGTACTGACCGTGGTCCTTTGGGAAGCGCTCATGGGATTATTGGTGGAACAGCAAGATAAGTCTATAGCATTATTTGAAAAGTATCAGGATATTTTTGCACATGACAATCATGATTTGGGGTGCTCTTAAGGGGTGGTACATCAGATAGATACGGGGGATCACCCTCCCATTCTCTTTTGTGACATATTAGACATTCAAAAGTGGTGGAAGAGGTTGTCTCCAACGAGGTGGATAAACTTATCATGTAAGGAATGCTAGAGCCATCAAACAGTCCGTGGGCATCACCTGTGCACATTGTAAAGAAAAGGATGGCTTGAATCGAGTGGTTATTGACTATTGTAAACTCATTAATGTAATGAAGAAGGATTTCTACCCTCTTCCGCAGATTGATGACGCGTTAGACCAATTAGGTGGGGCAATTATTTTTCTGCTATGGATTTGATCTTGGGTACTGGCAGATCGAATGGCCATTAGCAGAACAGGAGAAATGTACAATCATCACCTCAATAGGGTTGTTCCAGCTAACTCACATGCCACAAGGGTTGTGTAATGCCCTGGCTATGTTCCAGCATGCCATGGATACAATTTTAAGTGAATCAAGGCTGTCATGCGTCCTAGTTTACCTTGATGACATTAATGTGTTCTTGCGGACATTTACAGAGCACCTGGCCCACTTGGAACAAGTGTTTCAGCGCCTCGCTGCCACTAATATCAATATTAAGCCTTGAAAGTGCCATTTATTTAATGAACAATTGGAATACCTTGGGTTCATCGTGGATTCAAATGTGCTTAAACTGAAGCTGGCTAAAGTGGAAGCGATAAGCAAGATAACTCGCCCAGGAATAAGCAGAAAAATTCAGGTGTTTCTGGGATGGTTGGGTATTACTGACAGTTCATTCCCAATTTCAACTGCATTGGGGCCCCACTTTTAGAGTTAAAGAAAAACACTTCCTTTGATTGGACGAAATGATGTCAGAACACGTTTGATGTGTTGTGAACCACGTTAGCAAGCGCACCCATTTGGTAATATCCCAAATTTAAAAACAGTTCATAGTACAAATGGATGCATCTCTCGCTGCTATAGGGGCAGTATTATCCCAGAAGGACGATGACAGTGTGGAGCATCCTGTTGCATCCTGTAGTTGAAGCTTGAACTGTCATGAACAAAACTACATCATAACCGAGCAGGAGTGTTTAGCGGTGATCTACACTTACAAACAGTTTGGATATATTTGCATGGGGTAAGATTTCAAGGAGTGATGGATCATGCTTTCTTGCACTGGCTACAGAATCTGCATGAACCGGAAGGATGGCTCACACGTTGGGCTCTGAAGCTTCAAGCATATGATTTCGAGATTTTACATTGGCTGGGAGCAAAACAAAATGTGGATTGTCTTTCTTGGTTGCCAATGGTCGCTATCACGGCGGATTTAGCTGACATAATGTATGAGAAGATGGTGGTGAACAAATACCAGGATGAGCCGCCGCAGGTGATCAAGGTGTTAGATGGACTCAGGGAGGATACTTTCATATGTGGGTAAAAATATATAAGTGGATTGGAGACTTGACGTTGAGTTTCCCTAAACTTCAGCCAGACCCTCAAATATTATAGATGCTCATCAGGCTGTAGGACATGGAGGATTGTGGAAAACGCTGGAGTTTTTGCAACCCCAATACTACTGGGAGAGCATGCATTATGACTTATTGGAAACAGTTAGCTGTTGCCATCAGTGTCAAGTGGAAAAGCCTTTCCACAAGAAAACCATATACCAGCTAGTTAAGCCCCAGTTCGCCTGGCACACCATTTCCATTGATGTAGTGGGATCTCTGTCAACTAGCACCAATCAATATAAGTATATAATCGTTGCCATAGATCATTTGACCCAATGGGTAGAGGCCAGGGCTATTAGCAACTTGAGCGCGGTCACCACTGCCAAGTTTATTATGGAGTGTGTGATACAGTGACATGGCTGCCCACAGTTCTATTCTAATGGTTAACAGAACCAACTTCACTCCACATACCTTGCCAAAGTTGAACGAGTCAATGGCAATATATGGGGTTTTGACCACCCCTATCATCTGGAATCAAATGGGATGGTGGAGAGAGTCAACAAAACCCTATTGAACATACTCCACAAATTGGTAAAGGATCAGCCCTCAGAATGGAGTTCCCTTCTACCTACCGCTGTGTTCACATATAATATCAGCTATCATTTGTCCACTGGTAAGAGCCTGTTTCAGTTGCTGTATGGTCGACATCTGGCTCTGCCCACCTTGCTTTAATCATGTGTAGCGGGCTCTGGTGGTTTGGATCCTCAATGATATTTGAAGACTCTTATGGATACATTGATCAAGCTGCTTACAGAAGCCTACTCCACCAATTTGGCCAAGAAGATTCACTATCAGGCAGCCAATCAGAAGAGATGGAGTGGACTCCCGCTGTTTGCTGTGGGGGACCATGTTTTATTCCATGACCAGCATGTATTTGTGCGGAAAAACAAGATCTCCAACATCTGGGCTGGCTCGTTTAAGATAATTGAAAAGACTGGTAAGGATGTCTACACTATCAAGGAACCCGCGTGGGGTTGGATTATCAACTGAGTTCACACAAATTTCCTCCAAGCCTATAAACAGTAAGAGCATATCATCCAGTCAAAGGGGGGGTAATGTCAGGAAGTTGATATGACTGGACCATATGCTACCCATAAGGCAGATTGGAGAGGGAATCAAGACAAGTCTCGAGATTTATGAAAAAGGGTATACAAATTATAATCAAGCAAAATGACGACCATTTGGCGAACTGAGGGGAATTATGTCAAGATTTGATATGAATGAGAGTATTTAGAAAAGGGAAGAATAATAGAAGATTACTAAGCTGAGTATGCATCTATCTTGGGGAACTGAGATATAAAGAGTCACACGGAGGATTGAAATAGGAGGTCTTTTTCCAGTGATAAGTAATTGCAGATAAGTCTGCAATTTATATTAAATAAAGGTCGAAATAAGGGGCGATAGCTCCATATATAGTTTATCAAGTTTTATTAGGAAGTTGGCGATCCTCATATCATCTGATTTGGTTGCCAGTGGCTAATACCCTGTGCAAAATGACTCGGCAGAATTGATCCTAGACGCTGAGAAATAAACACCTTATTATCTCTTCCAATAATGGTCTTCTTCATTGGGCTAAAAATTCATCTGTCAGACATCTCAGAGACTAAAAACAGAAAGAGACAGAAAATGTATCCCTAACGTATCTGCTTAATTACAATGAACCAACACATTTGGCTAGAGACCTGCTTGGGTCTTAGGACTCTTTACCTATTATAGCAGGTCAACAACCAACTGATTGTTTTGCTAGTTGAAGGTGGCATCACTCGCCTCAAAACACCTATTTATATTCCCAATCAGTTGGTGATGAAATTTAACCTTTCCTAATTAATACACCTAGTATTTAATCTATAATTAACTATCAGATGCCTTACTTTCATCAGAAACTTTTCCCAAAGAGATCTTAAGCATACACATAGATTGATCCAATTGGATCTGAACCTGGTGAATTACCCAAAATTTGCTGACATTATTATACTGAAATTAAATCAACTGATATCTGAATCATTCTCTAGCGAGACTTATCCCCTGATAACCCATCAGATAACCTAGTAAGCTGGAACGTTGGTCCAAATCCCAACAACTAGTTTTAAAGTTAGTTACAATAGGAGTAAAAAGGTTTTAACACCAGGAATTGGTGCAGGCCCAGAAATCCTGGTTTCTGCATAATCACATGGGGCCTGTTGATCCAGATATCATCTCAACCCCTTATGGCCACTTTATATTGTTCCAGTTTTGGTTAAGAGAGTAATGGAGGCTTTGTGAGCAACTTTCTCCTTTAATGCATATAGTTAGCATGTTGGATAAGCAAATGGCTCTCTAAATTATTTAAGCAAGTGTCAAACTCTCAACAAGTTTTCTTCAGCTCGGAGATGTGACTAACAGTGAGCTTGGTGAAGGCGCTGAAATTAACCATCTCTAACAAAGCCACAATTAAGAGTTTATGGTTGAGAGGAAATCCATACACTCAGAGCTTTCACCTCTGATCCACATTGCATATATGATTTTTTAAAGCAACAAGGGCAGTTAAACGTCTTTCTTTCCAGGAACCTTCAGTGTTGCCAGTAGTAGGCGCCATGGGACTGGAGGGTCCCTGAGGCCACAGGCCCTTCAGATCCTTCTGGACCTCTGGGCCCTTTACTTCTGTAGGCGATGTCATGAGAGGCTAACTTCTGTTAGTGTTGTTGTAAGGTTCACACAAGATCCTCAACTTGGTTAAAGCGTTGATTTAAGGCAGCCTCAAGGGGCTGTACGTTCTGATGGAGCTGGTCCTCTAGGTAACCCGAGATTCCACTATCCAACATGGCAAGCTGATTTCAAGCTTCATAATTAGGTGACATTTTTCAATAATGGCCTCCCAATTGACATGAACAAATGAGGGGCTGAGTTATAAAATTGACAATATTGGAGTGTAAGGTTTGTGTAAGCCCTAGTTTTCAGGAGACTTTATGGTGGTGCAACCTGACTATTTGAAGAAAATGATGTATGGCAGGATGGACGAACTCCAAAAATTACATTTAGTACCTAAATTACTCTCCTGCTCACTGTATAGCCGAGGTATATAAATCCCACATCGTGGAGGGTGCCAATGAAGCATGAGAGTGACTAGAGCGGTCTCCCACAAAGTAGGTACCATCTAGTAATTTTTGGATACTCTTGTTAAGGTTCTTAAACTGAAGTTTATATAGATCATTGTTGACAGAGGGTAGAGTAAACTGTAAGGTGGCCCAAAACGTTAATCTTTTGGTCTGCAATAAAGGTATTTTATAATGCGAGGTGTTAATCCATAAAGATATGCTTTATTGACCGATCAGTAGTTTGCTTTTCTTGATTGCACTATTTTCCATTGTTTATGAAAGATGTTTTCACCCGGACAGTTCAGATCCCCTATACTGTGCACCACTTTTCATGACGTAACAGTTGCTTGACTGATTATTAGTTTTGAAAAAGGGCTTAAATATTTAAACTAGAGAAGAGGTCAAAAAATGAAAAGATGTGGCTAAATAGATTACTTCATTGAGTTTAAAAGCGCGATATTTTTAGTACATATGAGACTTAGTACATAATGACACACATGGCCCTTTATGATCAGTATCTTTCAAAGCCTTCCAGATTTACCAACTGGTAAGCACCCTCATTATTCTGCATCATCCTCATGACTTCAGAGGTAGGGTCGCGCTCTTAAGGTTCAGAATGTGGGGAAGTAATTCCTGAAGGCATTTCCATTAATTCTGGTGTGCGTGATGCTTTCTAATTAAAACTCTCATCAGTGCCTTCAGGGACAGTTCTATTTGCAATGGCTCAAGAGTCAACTTATTTAGGCTCAATTCAGCTGTAGGAATTTTAAATGGCTCACTTGTTTCGAATCCTGGCAACTGGGAGACATGTATCTTGCCCATAAGATCTCCGTTGCACTATTTGATAGGCGCAAACAGGCTTGGAGGGAGCTTCATGCCATCATTGTATATGTTGAGCTCCTCCTTTAAGAATGTTATCTCTAAAATCTTGACTTATTAGATCATCCAACATGTTTTACCCCTGGCTTATGCCCAAAGCCTAAGCTGTACTGGGCCAGTTTTAGATGCCAACGGTCTTGCGTTTACTCCATCTGCTTTAAGCTTGTATGATATTAACGCCTTGTGATCCATCCTAATAAAAAATTTAACAAGAGTAGAGGAGGTGGTGTCACCTTTTTACCAGGAAGGATAATATAACTACATCGATGAATCCCCCCTTGGGTTGGGACCATCTAGTACTAAAAAAAGGATAATATAACTAAGATCTTTTTCTGTAAATGGATAGTTCATCTCTACAGGGAGCTTTCTCCTACTGAGAGCCTCACTGGTGGTCCGCTACATATTCCCCATCTGCAGGAAGATACTCCCAAACACAAAGTTACAGCACTATTTTTTGATATGTTTCTTGTTCATGTCCATGTGTGTCAGAATAGGTGCAGTGAGGAGAAACCTCTTGATGTCCTGATAAAAATACTCCTCTTCCTCCCCTATTGGAACAAAACTTGACCTATAAGTATGTGAGGGGTATGGCCATCCTTAAGTAATATTTGACAAATTTCTGTGAGAAAGTAGCAATTTACCTAAACATCATCAAACACTTGTTCTATACTTAAGGCAGACCATTTCACTACTAAATTAAAATTGTTTGGACAGTAGGCAGTGCCATCTATAGGTATGAGTTAACTAAAAATTTTACTGGATATATATAGAATTTTCATTTTGATAGCTTTTAAAAGGTGGTCTGTTCAATTGCCTTGGAAAGCTTGAGAACGTTCATCTGAAGTCCTCCATGGACTTGGAGAACATAAGATGTTTTTCATGTATGTGATGTAGCACTTCCTAATGAGGTCCACTAACGCGTGACCAACTGTATACTAGAGAACGACTCTAGCTTTTGTCAACGAAAAAAAGCATGTTCCTGTATTTAAACACCCAAAATGGCACTAGAATTTCGTGTATCATTTAAGTTTGGGAGCTACTAGTACCAAATTAAAGGCGTTAGCAAGGTCTAGCTTTGAGAACACTTGGCGTCTATTCATTTTTAGCAAGAAAATTTCCATTAGTGGAATGGGATATGGGGGATTAATAATAAATAACTTTTGGTTATTCACACATGGTCTAATTTCCTTAATTGCTTTAGGTACTAACATAATAGGAGATAATACTAGGGACTAAATGACACAATAAATCATTCTTCCAAAATATCCTTTACATTCATTTTAAGCCGTTCCTTGGCACAAGGGTTCAAAGGGTACACATGACACCCTTTGGAAGTCCAAAATCAGGTTTTATTTATATAAGAAAGAGTAAGGCCCCTTTGGAGAGTTGTCATGTGGAGTAATTCACCATAATAAATTTTTAAAGTCCTGAACTCCTTGGGGAATTTCAACTTAGTAGCTGTGGGTTGGAGGGCATTTATGTCAGACCTGCAATTTTCAGAAGAGTTGAAATCCAATAAAACTGAAGGCTCACCTTTTGGAGGAATCGTGACCTAGCACACCTTGATTAAAGTTGAAGAGAATACTAGTGCCATCACCGCATGCTCATGATGATGAGATAAGGTAGGTTCCTCATCATGTTGTACTATTCTAAGAACCGGTGGGGACCCTGACGCAGATGAGACTGGGATAATTTCTTATATTCTGATAACTTGGTGGTATCTGCCAGGGTTACTCTCCCCTTCTGTTACATTTATAATTTCAGATTTCTTGCTAGCCCTGCTTTAGGTATGTGTCCTCAGCCCACATGTTTAACAGGGTCAACAGCCTCTCATTTGCGCTATTATTTCTGACCTGAAAATTCAGAATGAAGAGTAAAAACAGGTAAGGAGAAAAACAATTTTAAATTGTGGTGTTAACTTGGTCATAAGTAGGGAAAAGATTGTAAACATGGGCCTTAGCTTTTCTAGAGAGATTGAGAGGGGCCTCAGGGGCTTATCTATTGAAGCAGGTCTTAAATGGGTAGTTTTATGTTAGTCTCTAAATAAGCGGATGAGACATTGGTAGTTTCTAACTTTGCATGGGGCCATATAATCTCTTGTGTAAGAAGGTGCATACCTCATAATAAGGGATAGGGCCAGTTGGTTTTACACTTGCATGGCTACCAAAATCATCTCCTCTAAGTTTAGGCCTAAGCGGGTGGCCACTTTCAGAAAATTGACTATGGTCTCTCCTAGTTGGCAGGCCAACCAGTATGAAGACTGGTCAGCCCTTGCCATTTCGCCTTAGGCGACGGGGCCAGCAGCACTGTCTAACCCCTTGGCATGTCACACATGCCATTTTGGGATCCCTCAGCCTAATCCCTAACTAACAAAATAAATTATAAACTTATAACAAAAGGCAGATTAAGCAAAGGGAGATATTTATTGAGAAGGAAGCACCAGGTATTATACTATCTAAAAAAGGGCTACTGCGCCCACCACTGACCTATCGGCTCTTCTGCTGGTTCTTCCAGCCAACTACTTTTCTTATTCTTCTACTACACTGTTCTCTTCCCTGGCGTTGACCCTCTCTCTATCCTTCCTGATGTCTGAATTAGTTTTGGCTCATCCTTGACCTTAAGTTGCCGGTGAGCCATATAAATAATTAATCTAAATAAATGTTGAATTTGAGTTCAACCTTCAAGTTGATAATATTGCGCCAGAAACAACTTTGGTTGCTCACTTTGACTTAGAATATCTTGGCATCTTGCCGACATCTCTTCTCATCTTATCTCAGTTAATTAATTATAATAAATGAGGCGCCAGAAACAACTTCAGCCACCTTGAACTCATAATTGTCAGATCTTCCGGCCTCAGATTATCAGTATAAGCAGCGAATTCAAAGATGAATGATTGAGGCGAATACATCAGCTTTCCGCCAGAAATCCCACAACAGTCCATGAATGGCAATTGGCGTCAAACACTGATTCCGCTGACTGTAACTAATAGGATCATCCTCAGCTTTTAGTCATTGGGGATCTTATATTAATTTGGGGCCACCGATTGCCCCACTCAAACCTAATTCCAAACTTGGTGGAATACTAATTTTGTCTCAGCCCAAGTTAGGGAGCAACGAACCAGCAATCATACCAAATAACATAAAATTCAGTCAACAAGCCATTCAACTATAATTGGCCATATCATGCAAATAATGATAAATCATTGGATGATTCCATATGGTCAAAATTCTTACAGCCACCATTGCAGATAGGATGTCAGGATGTAATTTTGGCAGTGCATACTGTCAGGTTGGGAAAATTGTCCTTGGCAGCCTAGGCAAGTGGGTGAAAAACATGGGTATATTTGATGATGGACATGCAACCTTAGTATATTGACAGGAGGTTAGACTAAGTGGCGTCATGTAAGTCATTGAGTGCAACTACCTTTTCCACAACTTGGAGGCATTCATCTAGTGAATCTGAGCGCTTTCTGAGTTTCAGGAGTTCTAAAAAGCATATGGAAATGTTTATAGAGAAATTGGACATTACTTGAGCACTCTGAAGTGACACTGCGGTGGTCTCAACTGAAGTTACAACCAACCCAGCTTGAAGTTTCAAATGAGCAAAGTTTCTGTGCATCCTTCTCAATTCCTATGCAGAGAGAGCTTAGAGTTAACTTTACATAGGGCAGGTGTGTGTTAATGGACTGGTGTGTGCTCATGGGATGGGAGAAATTCTTAGCTTCCCTCAACAGGAAAATGAATATGAAGACAACCATCAGGAGAGTGTTGAATGCTACTACCAATTAGGAAAGGCGTTTTTGAGTGGTTCCTACATTAAGTTAGGCTAACAAAAGTAATGTGAATGAACTTCATCCTATTTTGAAATAAGTTATCTCCATATGATCATAAAGCAATTTAGGAGTAGTGCCATGTAATTTTCTAGAAGATTGATATTGTCTGGAGGAGATGTTCTTATTCCATCAGCTGCTGGTACATCTGAATAATAGGCCCTGAAAGATGGTGAGCGTGTTACTGACAAAGAGTTTTATGGCTTATCCTCTTTAGAGAGTATACAAAGCTGCGATGGCCTTGTCTGATATAATGTGTATTTGATAAATCGAACTGTAAAAATATAACCGCTCCAAATTATAATTGAGTATATGGAGTTTTTCTAGTTATGTATTAGAATTTATATCGATAAATAAAAAGTGGAAAGTTAAATTCATTAACATTTGTTTTGGCTTATAGTGATGGCACCTTGGCGTAACACCGTGAACCTCATAGGGTTTGGGCATCTTCTGTCAGGCTACAAGGATTCTATAATTTCTCTGGTCTCTTCTAAACTCATTACAAATGCCAAATTAATTCTTAAAACATTTCAAAAACTTTAAGCTTTTAAGTCATTATTTTACTCCTGATTCCTTTTCTAAACTGCTTGCTGAAAAGAATACATTAGTTCACCCTCTGCAACTCTATTAAAACGCTGTTTTAGCATATAGATCTACCAGTTTATAATTTTCAAAGCCCTTGGGTTCCTTGGGTAAGGACTCAATATCTTTAAAGGATGTATTAAAGCAATGTGGTGGTCTGGCAGTGCTTTACCATCTTAGCTTATGGGACTATACCATCAGGAGATTCTTTAGCAATTGGGTCTTAGAGAAATTTAAATCGCACATTGTTGAGTTTTATAAGGCCGCTTCTGCATATGTTAACAACAACTATAGGCAATTCATGATAAATAATTTTTACCCTGATTCTAAACTAAACTGCCCTACTAGACTCAGGAATTTCTTAGTATTTGGATAACATATTTTATCATATATACAGAGCGTTGTAACTGAGGTACGTGAGATATGGAGAAAAACTCATATAAACTTTGTTGTGAGAATTTAGACTCTCAAATTGGCTTTTATACAATGCTTTCTCAATAAGGAAACCTTAATCATAGAGTTACAATGATGGTGCTAAGAACTCTCTGCGCTGATAGGAGACCAAGGCCTGAAGGTCATAAAGGGCCACATGAGGCCCAAAGGGCCAAAATACCATATGGATCTGACAGCACAGAAGGGTTGCACCTGCCCACAAAGGCATATGGACCCTGAGGTCTCAGATGGAGCAGAAGGGCCTCAGGTCTTAAAGGCCTCCTGGGCTTCCCAGATCTACTAATAGTCGTGCTGAATATTCTAGTGACCCTTGGAGAAGAATAATGATGAGTATGATTGAGATACTTCTTAAACAGATGTAAAAATAGATTAAGGGTGTGGTGTCCATATTTATGATATCCCTAAAGATCCCAACCTTTTCCTAGAAGCACTTTATGAGCTAATGGAACTTTTAATGCATTCATCAACATCATTAATAACCGTTCTAAACAATTGGAGCATACATTTTTAACCTTGTGGCTTGAGTCAAAAGCTGTGAAGCCCAAATACAAAACCATCAATCTGAGATTTTGGTCTTAAAGATACAGATAAAGCTAGAGCCAAGTTGGATAACCTTGACCAATGTTGTTATGAGTTACAGGACAACATAAAAAAGAGAAAAGATTTTTACCAAAGAGCCTCTAAGAGTATACTGAGATGGTATCTTTTATGCTGAGCACAATGCAATGCAACCCATTAATACCCTTTTCTACCCCTCCAGATCTAGTTTAGAACCAGTTTAAGGAGAGGTTCATCTCTAGATAGTAAAGTATCACATCATTACTTAATGCTTACAAAATTGTATTGAAGAGTCTACCAACAGCATGAAAGTGAAACATATCTATTGCTTTCTCTTCAGCCGATCTAGGGAGATATGACCCTGCATCAATGTGGTTTATTAGCTTGGGAGCAGGTCAAGATTTCTATATTACAGTATTTTAGAAAAATTTAACCTATCAGTTAAAACTAATCCTTTATAATGATACGCTTTAATATGGTTGAAAGCTCTATAATTTATCTAGCCAATTTTATGCCTGCTCTCATCTTTTATACACTAATTGTAATACTCTTGATGACTTGTCACTGATGTTATCTTTGATCTTAATTCATAGCTGATGTTCAATTACACATGATAGGGCCCAAGAAGAACTTTACATTAATCTGATATAATAAAGAAGCTCTAAACAAGTTTCTATCATCTAAAGTGAAATTAATTCTTACTTCTCAGAGACCCCAGGTTAACCTTAAGTTCATGATATTAAAACAAGTGATAAAACCTACCAACTTGCCTTTATTACAAAGCTGACGCCACACCATCTATAAATGATGGCTAGATGCGCATAGGAGGCATTGGAAGTGTTTTTATTTTATTTAAGGTGGGTCGACCTGTGGATGATACTGCACCAATTAAGGGAAATTGAATGAATGGGAAAGGAGGATAAAATCCGGAAAAACCTCCATGTGCGGCGTATGATAGGCCAGAAACTCCATGGACCGCCTTTGCTATTTTCTATCTTGGTTTGGGGCATTGGTGCGCAACGCCAACACAGTCATAATTGTCCCCTACCCAAAGTTCCAGTACCAGGATTGAACTCAGGGAGGCAGCGGTAGAGGTCCCTACTCTACCACTTGGGTATCCTCCCCTGCATTGGAAGTGTTTTTATCATGAATAAAAGGATCTTTGTGCCAAAAACCTAAGCATGCTTCTAACTAATATTACTTTCTAAAATTACTATACCTGAAAGCTCCGCCTCCAATAATAACCACAATACAAAATATCTACTTCTAACAATATATATAATATTAATTATTCATATTACGATAATTATCCAAGTTTCTCACTTTTCCCCTCAGTTTAAGGCCTCATAAGGGTCACATTAAAGGCAACAAAGTCCTTGTACTTACAACTTTTATAGCAGATCCCCATTAATATTCTATTGCCTAAGCTCATAAAAAATCCAGATTTATCTTTATTTTCCACAATATGAAGTGCAATGCTGCCAAACCTCAATACATAAGATCTATTTGGGGCTACTATGCACTACTCTAGTATGAGAAATTATCCTCGGACAACTCAGCTGTTTCCTTGACAACTCTAGCTTTTAGTGACAGGCAAAGACCCATTTCCTCCATGAGAAAGATTGTTGATTTATTATATCAGAATTTCTTATTCTTACTAGGTACTTGCGTTCCAATTGTATTATAGAACTACCAAGGACACCAAGGAGGCTATCAAGGCTTAAACCTAATTATTAAAAAGGATGACATGATTGATTAAATTAAGTGTCTTACACGAGGTCCCTGGGTACTAATTCCACCACAAGTTATATGGGAAGGAAGGTATGCATTTATATTCCCCAGAGTCTAAATCAGTAACCCAATTTTGTAAGTCATTATCAATACTAGGGTTCATTAGGATAACCTCCTTGAGCCTATTGAAGATTTGAGGGTTCAACACTAAATCAGTATAAAACTTTGCATGACCAGAGGTCTTTATAATATTTACACTGGTCCAATTTCTGTGCTATCAGCCTTTTACTGACAAACTATGAATGGTGTGACCTATTACACCAATATCTTATGTACATTTGTCAACCATTGACATGATTGATAGCGTACAAGGGCTTTTAAGCCTTTGCAAGTTGTACTAGAGACTCATCCCACTGTGGCTCTTATTGAATTTTCAGTCGTGAAAAAGTTTACAAATAAGCAAAGAAAGAGATGTTGATGAGCTACTTCAGGAATACAATTATTTGTTCTTAACATATAGGTATGATTTTAGAAAAATGTACGAAGTCTTACACAATGTGGAAACAGGAGATTCTTCCTCATCTGGGAGTAACCATCTTGCAAAAATAAAGTAAATGAGGATCAAGTTGTTATTGAACATTATAAACTATGGAATTAAAACTGTTAGTACCCTTTCAAAGCACTTAAGCCCCTCCCCTCTTGCTTTTTCACAAAAAAGATGTGTGTCATTGCGTTTTCACGGACCAGCAAAAGATTGATTTGGTAACTGGAAAAGATAGCTATCCTCTGCCCTGAATCAATGATTAAATACGCAATCTTGCCAAAACCCACTATTTCTCATCTTTAGGTCTGACTAGTGGATATTGGCAGATTGAGCTAGTGTATAAGAAACAAGTTTTTTGCATCTTAATTGCTATTGAAGGATTTTAAAACTGACTCAAATGCCTTAGGGGCTTTTTAAAGCCTCATCCACCTTCCAAAGAGTGATGGACGGACTACTAGGTGACCTGAAGCTAAAGTATGTTTTTGTCTAACTCAATGACATCACGGTGTTCCCAAAAACCTCAATGGGCATTAAAAACATTTTTGTCAAGATCTTAATTGGTCAGGACAAGCTTTCCTTAAGCTCAAGCCTTTCAAATGTTCATTCATCAAACTGAAAATGAAACTTCTTAGCCGTAAAGTCAAAATGCTAGGAATCTAATCTCTAACAGACAAAATCATTGCAATTAAAATAATATCCTTACATAGTTTAAGGAATATTTATGTGTTCTTTATGATAGGATATTGCATACAATTCTACCACGTATATCCTATATTCCTGAACCTCAAGTTTACCTCCTTAAAAATGAGTACCCATTAGTGGAACCCTAAGTAACATCAAGCTTTAATTTCCTTAGGACTTGAAAATTTACTCTACTTGTCCCATTCAAATTTTAAATTATTTTAACTTCCTTGCTGTTTACTAATGCTAGTGATGTGGCTTTTGAAGCCATACTAGCTCAAATAGACGATCAACAACAGGGTACCCAGTGGCCAACTTTATCAAAACTCTATCTAAGTAAAAAAAACAACATCACCAAGAAGTAGTGTTTGGCCGTTATCCTTGCCATAATGCATTTCCAATATTAGCTATATGGAACTTATTTTACATCAACATGGATAACGCCTCTTTAAAGTGGTTACAACAGATGAAGGACCCTGGTTGTAAACTGGTGAGATGGGTTCTAATATAAGGAGAATGATTTACAATAGTATACTGCACTGGGACTACTCACCAGTATGAAGACATATTATTGCACAAGCCAGTATTAACCGTGTTGAACCCTGAAAAATATTGTTTAAATGATTTGATTGGTTGGCCTGACAGATGGGAACTGGATATACTGGAAACAAGAGCTAAATTGCAAGTCATGATGAGGGATACTTAGATCAGAGATGGGATACTTTATAAACAAGTTGATTGCAAATGGTTGCTTATGTGTGGCCTTCTCCTTAAAATAAAATCACTCCAAAGTAGCACTACAATATTTTCCATGAGGCCGTCAAAAGTACCTATCGTTGGCTGAAAAAGACGTTATAGGACCTATATGATTGAAATCATCTATGAGGTGTTGAAAGCATGTTCTCTTTTAAGACAAACACTGCCCAGGTACATGGTACCAGCATATGTAATGGTATAATTGGCGTCATTTATCATGTTCAGCGTTGATGTGGTAGGGCCCTTTTCCACTGGTCTTATTGGCTATTAATATGTATTCCCTGATATCAACCACTTGACCAAGTGGTTAAAGCTGTCTCTAATTTTGTGGCCATCATGAAGGTAACGTCCTTATTCCTTTTTCACTCCATTTCACACATCATGGGTGCCCTAGGGTCCTTCTTTCTAGTAATAGGTTACTCTTTACATAGCAAGTACAAGAGCTGACTTCTCCACTCTTTATAGCCAAAATTACAATGCCCCTAAATCCTTTTGCTAAATTAACAGTGGAAAACCTGAATAAAGCTCTCATGTCTTTTCTTCTGAAGATGTTTTCCTTTAAATCCAAAAAAAATCAATATTTATCTTCTGCTTTATTGACATACCAAATAAGCTATAAAGGGTGAGCATAATGTCTCCTACTCAGGACTTCTATGGAAGAGAGTCACAATTACTTACCAGCGTGCAACCGTTGTTATATGCCTTATCTCTAAATACTCTAGATTGACTATGAGGGCTTTGCCAGATGAAATCATTAGGTTACAAGCAATTAACACAGAGAATTATACCACCTAACATAATTGTGACCATGCAGCTCAACTCTCAATTACTGCACTTTTGACCTTTAAAAATTGGAGTTCTCATTTTGATTTACCATAATCACCCTGGTGGATGACCTAAGAATCTTGAACCTCATGGTTGGGTCCATATCCGTCCTATGAAAAGTTGGGTCTGGATATTCCATATAATAGTTGCCCATGTTCTATAGTTAATCAGTTAATGTTAGATTTCTTCCAGCTTTTGTCCCCTATTATAGGATCTTAAAGGAATCACTGTTTTATATTGTTAACTGATTAGTGCACCTGTCTTTGTTAAGAATCTCGAATGAACCAAACAATGTTGCAATTTGGTCTGACCAAACAATCCATTATTTTATTTAACTTTGTATCTAAGTCTAAGGGTTCAATTTCACATGCCTTGACGCTAAGTTTAATCAGTAAATTAAGCTATGGTGAATTGCCTCGCAATCAGTGTCAACCCATCATGTTAAAGTCATGGCGGAATTACTTGTCCACGCCCTCACATTTCTAATAGCTACTAAGAATCAAATTCTTACCACCCTACTAACAATATCCCCAAATCACTTATTATCAATTTATGAGCCTTTCCAGTATTGTAAATCAACTCCCCCTTTTATTATATATTTTCTCCCTTACCCACCAGCATAAAACAATTTAATGTTATTTCCTCATAAAATCCAGGTCAATACGTCTACCATCATCCAAAATAAACTATGTGCTGCTTGGAAATCTACTGTGGAGTTTTATGATGGGAATGGAAAATTAAGGTGATCTATTCTTTTAATAAGCTTGTTTTGAGCTAGAAAATAAAAACCTTTGAAGATAAAATCTGTACTATATTATCAAAGGGATGCTGTAATCATAAAGTCCCTTTATCTTATATGCCAAAGCTTTGACCTCTGCAGTTGTGTGGTGAGCTTAAGCGCAATTACTACAAATGTCTACTCTAGAGTGGGTCTCAATGATTCAATTGTCGAGCCCTCTACTGAATTGTTAATTTCCTCAAATGGAAAATCAAGTTAAAGGATCAAGAAGTGCTTAAGGGAATAGTTAACCCATTACATTGATTAGTGATACTTGTGAAACTTTTTTTCAAAGGCTCAACTTGAAAGTCCTAGGACAAAGTGTTGTGACTGTCCAGATGTGAACAGATGACATATGTTGCGGCTTAACGTTCTATTGGAAGAGAAGGGAAGATCCTTTTTAAGTAAGTTAAAACACTCATTGTCCATAGGGCTCCTACTCACCTTATATTAATGTTAATATGTTATAACCTAGCAAATAATTCAAATTCTTAACTATCTATAATTTAGTTTAATCTCTTTTACGTTCCCATGTAATAATATAGCAATGAAACATTGTCAGGATCATAGGTTAACACCACAGATCCTTTCTTGTATATTAGCCAGTTGACCCAATGTCTGAGGGTGCTGGATACTTACCTTGGCTGCTTTTCTTGGTTAAGAAGTCTTGTTAATCCAGATATAAAGTCTGGTGAGGAAAACTCCAAATAGATACAACTTTTACTTAAAATTGCAAAAAGGAAGAAAAGCGTGAGGTTTATTAGCTTAATACCAGTTATTAAGGTAATCAGAGGCGTTTCAGGGAAATTTAAGAAGCTCAAGCCTTGATCTAATAAGTTAAATGAATTGGGGATTCAGTAAAAGCCCAATTATCTCAGTGGATTTGCTTGTGCTCGCCTCTTGGCTCAGGTTTTGAACTTCAAGGTTGGGTAGATCAGAGGAAGCATGATTTAACCGCGTCATTTGGGGTTGATCTCTGACTTCAATTTTTGTTGACTTTTGTTGAGGATTATCCCAGAAAGAAGTTTTAGGCTTTTTGATCAAATCAGGATTGATCTCTGACTTTGATAATTAGCAACCTTCATTAGAGATTATCTCTGACAGAAGTTTGGGGTTTTTGGTTTTATTGGGATCAATTCCCACGATCTGACACATCTGAATCTGCCATTTAGGTAGGAATCCCAACAATACCCCCTCTAGACCTTGGAACAGGGGGAAACGGATGGAGAATATGGCTATGTATGCGGTTTATGACTGTTCCCTGAACAAACTCTGCTATTAAGTGTTCATTGCCCAATCTATATATGACTTGATAAGGGTCTTACCAGTTGGTTACCAGTTTGTGATCATGACCTCCAGGCCGGTGATGGTAGAATAGGACAAGGGCACCGGGTTGGAAGGTGTGTAGGGGATCATGTTTATCGTTAAATTGAGCAGTTTCTCTATTGGTGGTGGCAGCCAGGGCCTAAAGTCTTATGATTTCATTTGCAATACTTCACATAGGGACTTCAGGTGCTTCAGGAGAATCTTGGTCAAGAATCGCCTAGACTTTGGAAGGCAGATGGGGATGTCTGCCATACAATTCTTGGAATGGCGACATACTAGTAATTTAATGGTAGCTAATCTGATAGTCCAAAATTGCACTAGGAAAGTATTGGGGCCAATGAAGGGGTCAGTCATAGCCATTATAGGAGGGTTGCAGTTAGAGTACCATTTACCCGCTCTACCATTACATTGGTTGCAGGATGCTAGGGGTGGAGAATACCAGTGTGGCTCCCATCAGGTCGTCTATATCTTTTACCAGCTTTGAGCAAAAATTTTATCCATTATCAGAAAAAATGACATTAGGACACCCATGCTGGGTGATAATCCTATTATATAAAAACGTGGCGGTAGCCTTTGCTGAAGCGGTGGGTGGCAATACAGCTTTAATTTACTTGGTTAGATGATCCATGGCTAGTAGGAGGAACTGATGTCCATTGGAGGCTAGAGGAAGAGGTCCCACAAAATCAATGCTAATAGTATGGAATGGTTCACAGGGTGGGACCACTGGATGTTAAGAGCGGGAATTAGGTCCAGATTGGCTTTTACATACCAGACAGGACTCCAATCAACCTGAATAGAAACAATCATTCCCTCCCAATATTATTTAGTTTTAAGCCATTGGTAGGTTTTCCAAATTCCCCATGGCCAACTTGCTGATGTGCCTTTAAGATGATGTCAGTTTAAGCCTATGGCCTTACATAAGGCACCCATCGTTAAGACACTAGTTTGCATAATTAATCGTTCTTGACTTGAAGATCTGCCTATCTTTTTTCTAATTCTTTTTGGATGGTCGTGGATTCATCCTTCCAAAACTGTGGTTGTGTTAGGAGGTCATAGAGTCAATCCTCTTCAGGGTCAGTTATAGTTAAGATGGGTAGCTGAGATAGACAATTCGCGTTTTGATGGATTGGCCTGTGTCAGTGGAAAGTGGAAAAGTCATAAGTTTGAAGTTTTATCGCCCAACAGGCTAACCTCCTATTGGGGTCCTTCATTTGCTGTAGCCATTGCAGGGAACATGGTCAGTTATTATAGTGAAATGTTTCCCATATAGATAAGGTTGGAAATGCTTAATAGTCAATAATACCGCCAAGCATTTAAATCTGTAACGCTAAAATTACATTTGGTTTTATATTTGGTCTTTCTATAGTAGGTGAGGGGATGGTCCAATAAGTTCTCATCATGCTGAGATAGTATGGCTCCAATGGCAATATTGCTAGAATCAGTAAAGAGGATGAAGGTTTATCAAAACTTGGATGAATAAGTATAAGAGTGGGAGAGAGAAGCGTAGCAGGTTTAAGGCCTGCTGTTGCTCTTCTCTCCACTGAAAGGGTATTCCTTTCTTCAGTATATACACCAGAGGCTTGGAGGTGTCTGCGAAATGTGGGATAAATTGGCAATAATAGCCCACCATTGCTAGAAAAACTTGTACATCACATAGAGATTTAGGGGGATTCATCTTAGCAATAGCCAAGACCTTATCATCCATCAGGGATATTTCGGTTTTACTGACCTTATGACCCAAAACTCCATCTCACTCTGGAAGAAAGAGCATTTTGAGAGATTTAGTTTTAACAAAAATTTCTATAAACACTGAAAGTCTTGCCTTATTTGATCTAGATGTTCAGTAAAGGTTCTCAGAAGAATGGTAATATCATCAAGATAAACTAGTACGCAGGAGCTTTTTAAATTGCCTAGTATACCGTCCATAGCGTGTTGGAAGGTAGCAGGGGCATTACACAACCCCTGAGGCATTTTTATGGGCTTGAATAGTCCTTCGCTTGTGATGATAGCACATTTTTCTAATCTTCTGGTGACAAATCTACTTGCCAGTATCCACTGGCGAGATACCTAGCTGAGAAATAGTGGGACCCCGACATTAAGTGTAAAGAGTTGTCTATAAAAAGCAGGGGGTAACTATCTTTGTGAGTAATAGAGTTGAGGCAGCGATAATCCATAACAACCCAGTGACCACCATCCTTTTTCTGAATTAATAAAAGGGGGAAGCCCATGAATTTTTGGAAGGCACAAGTAACCTGGCTTCCAACAGTCATTAAACTCTAAGGCTACTTGAGCTTCCTCCACTTTGGATTTTTGATATGGTCGGGATTTAAATAAAGGGTTATCTTCAGTTTTAATTTGATGAATTTACTCCAGATATTTTCCCATAGTCACTTGGTCCTGAGGAAAAAATATCACCATACTCCTCGAGGAGTCTTCAACATCCTGGTGTTTATTTGGGGTAAGATTATCCCCAATTCTACTGTCAACCAAAGCTATGGTGGGTGGGGGATCAAATTCTAAATCCTGTAACAAACCAAAACAAGTTACACTTACAATATCCTTAATGGGACATAGTTTTACATAAGTGATAGGGGCATGCTGAGGGAGCTGGAGAGTTTTAGTGGATAAATTCCCTATGAGAATAGAAATAGATTTTCCATAGGCAGGATCCAAAATCCATGGGCAGGTCAACGCTTCCGTGATGGAAGAGTTAGGGTGTCTACTAATCTCCAAGATTTGATCAGGAAGGGTAAGAATATGAATCCCCACTTCTACATAACTTGTGAGCCTAAGGGTATTGTAATAGAATGAGGGGTATACAGTGGGATCCCCTCTTTGGCATCCACAGCCTCTGGAAGTAACTTAATTTTTCCCCTAAAACTTGGTACTCAATTTTGCAAATGAAGGATGATTATTCGAGGAAGCTTTACAACTTTTAGGGGCTCCTTTACTTTTAATTGGGAGCTCAAATATTAACAGAATCCGATACCCTAGTAGGGATAGGAATACATCATTGTGGTTAATGATGCAGTTAAACTCCCACATAAGTTGGACCCCAATAAGCAACTCATAGATATTGTTTTCTAGCGCAATGGCGGGGCAGTAATTTATAATTTCCCAAAACAAATAGTAAGGCAGAATATGCTCCTATCGCCTTAGTTTACCAATTACTCGACATCCCATATTCAGCTTCATGAATCAAGTCTGGAGCCATTTTTATCTTTTGTATAAGCTAGGAGGAAAAAAATTAACCGGAGAACCAGTGTCAACTTTCTTAGGATTAACCTTATGGACTACTACTTTGACTCAAACTGCCGATGATTCAAATTGTCAGTTAGTATCTAATGGGCTGTCATTAAGGATTTGCAGTGAAGCAAGCGGAGTATTATGCTGTGGCCCATCTCAGGGTCGTTCAATCCATCTGAAAGTTTTTCTGCCAATTCTTGGCTTTCTATAGAAGAGCTGACTACCAAAGTTTGTTTGTGTAACTGATCAACATAAAAGTAAGAAAGCTGGAGGATTTTATTCTCTTGAATAGACAGAGGGACTTTAACTTCTGACGGGTCAGCTAACACAAAACAACTGGAAGTAATGGGGATACAGCTATAACTAGAACAAGGATCTTAATGCTTGTTTTCCGTCAGCATAGGGAGCCTCTTGCCCTATACTGACTGATCTTTTGTCAATTACATTAAAGGATGCAGCAGTTGGCTACAGTGTGGTTGTTTCTTCTGCAATAAGTGAAGTATAATTCAGGTGTAGGCGAATTGGGGGTGTAACGACCAATACTTGGGACTGGGGCTTATTGGTGTTATTACGAGGTGGCCCAATGGGTTTATGTAGTTCATCTGGAATTTCCAATATAGTTTCTTTAATATGGAGGAGGGACGTTAAGTTAGACGTCACCGCCTTAGAATAAAGTAAGGTATTAGGCATATTTTAAAATGCTGAAAATGCAGCGGTGATGGCATCATCTAATGTAAGACGATTTCCTGCAACCAGAGTTTGTGCTTCAGGGTAAAAACGGTGAACAAATTCGCTTATAGTTTTCCCCTGATTAAGGTTGATACACATAAAGGTCTGTTTAAAGTTGGTTAGGGTTAAGTCACTTCCAAATTCCTGAAGCAAGGAATTCTTGGTATCAGTCCAAGTACATCAATGCATCAGATGGGGGAACATTATGTCATGAGCCATATGGCTAAGATAATTAGTCAAGAGTTTAAACCGTTGATAGTCAGTCTCTTCCTTATAGAGCTTTCTATAGCAATACAAGAAAGAGAAAATACTTCCCTCTCCAGGGCATATATCTCTTTGAACGAAGGTTTAAATGTACCACTTGGGGGTTGGAGGATGAACGACATGAACTGATATGGGGACAGCACTTTTACCTAATGAAGATGCAGTATCTCCAGAATATGGTTCTGGTTGAAGCGCATCTACTTTTCTCCACATATTTTTAAACTTGTCAACTATTAAATAAAATCGTTTGTGGGTGTCACTGAGAGCCAATTTTGTGGCAACGAGTTGGTTTAATTGGTGTATTTCATTTTTTAGAGCAGTATTGGCGGCTTGGAGGTCATGTTGATGTTGTTTGGCGGTGAGCACTCTTTGCTCTAATCCACGTACCAAAGCAGGTAGGGTGGTCAAGGTCCTGTGGCATTTGTGATGAACAGGTAAGGAAACTTTGGGAGAGAGGGGAACTCCATCCTGAGTAAGTTAGGCTCCTGGGCGATTTATCCTAATTGGAAATCAAGATTTTTTTATTTGTTAGATTAATGCCTAGAGACGTTTGTTGGGGATTCTGGGGCCACCATTGGGTCCTGGAGGACCTCTGGGACCAGGGGGTCCCCATTCTCCATCTTGTCCATCATGACCAGGGGGACCTCTTTCACCATCATGTCCTTCACGTCCAGGGGTTCCTCGTTTATCTTCACATCTATCATAAACTGGGAGATCCACGCTCACCAGGCCCTCCTTGAAGGCCAGAATTAAAAAAACTATTCTGGCCTTCCCTTAATTTATAGATCAAGTCCTCCAAGGTTTGGAGGCGTCTACCAATAGAGGTGATAAAGTTATCAAACTCTGAGTGTACTTTGCAGGTACAATCTATGACTTGATTATGGATAACAACCTCTAGTTGGCTAAAACGAGTTGTGAGTTCCATACAAACAAAATTCATGCTTCCTTGATCTAAGCGGGTGAGCACATCTTGTATTATATTGATAAACTGCCAATTTTCCACAATTGCGGTTTGGTTTTCATTGCCAGTCTGGGAGGATTATTGATAGAGTTGGATGAGCTGCTAGTGTATGGTCTCTTATAGCTGCATGTGGCGAAGTAATTCTTGATGGAACCCCGCTACTTGAAGTAAATGTTATAAAGTGGGATGAACAAAGTGATGCAGATAGCGTTCCATACATTCAGCACCAACTTGTTCTATATTGAGCAAAGAGCTTTGAGCTAAGTTCATCATAGGAGCTGGCACGGATTGAGCCCTTCTTCTATGGCTCAGACCAGGGATAAAGGCCTCAGATAAGAGGAGCTGTAGAGCTTCAGTGAAGTTGGATAATTGTAAGCTGTATTGTCTGAAGGAGGAGCATGTAGTCACTTTTGTACCAGGGGAAAGAGAATATCACAGTTGGTCATGGTATTGTTGACATTCATGTTGATTGCCCAGTTGCTTAGGCAGGTGGTTTCATAAATGAAAGAGTTTTCCAAAACAGAATCATTATTATCCATTTTTGCTTTTGTTTATTATACTTTTCACCATGAACTTGGGTGCAACCTGGCAGGGAGCACCAGTTTTGTTGGGATCACGGTTTGACACCATGGATGATTTGTTGTAAATTAGCCAGTTGGCCCAAAGTCCAAGGGTGCTGAATACTTACACTTAATTGCTTCTCTTGGTTGAGAAGTCTAATTAATCCAGATATCAAGTCTGGTGAGGCAAATTCCAAATTAATAAATGTTTACTTAAAACTGCAAAAAATGGAGAGAAAGCGTGAAGTTTATCGGCTTAATACCAGGTATTTAAGGGTAATCAGGGAGGCGTTTTGGGGAAAATCTAGGTAGCCCAAGCCTAGATCTAAAAAATAAAATGAATTGGGGATTCAGTAAAAGCAATTATCTCAGTTGACTTGCTTGTGCTCGCCTCATTAATTGGGTTTGTACCCTGAGGTTGGGTAGCTTAGAGGAAGCATGATCCAACCATGTCATTTGGGGTTGAGATCTGAAATCAATAGTTGTCAACTTTTATTAGGGATTATCTCTGACAGAAGTTTGGGCTTTTTAATCGAATTGGGATTGATCTCTGACTTTGATAATTGGAACTTTTATTGTGGATCGTCCCCAACAGAAGTTAAGGCTTTTTGGTCAGATTGGGATTGATTACCATGATCCAACGCATTCAAATCTGTTATCTGGGTAGGAATCCCAACAAGCATACTGAGGCCATGACCATGAAAAATTTCCTTTGCAAATCCTTTTACGTTAAAATTTTATAGCCATCGCCTCTTATAATCCAATTTCATACAAACGATTATCCCAAAGGAAAGATTGTATCTCAAACATAATTTCTCTAAACAACTAAAAGCTAGAATCTTTAGATCCATTATAGTAGTGAATCTGAGAGGTATATCATTATGCTATCTTTTTTTTTTTTTTTTTTTTATGTCTCCTTTCCTAATGTTATATGAAATGAGATAACTTAATTATATATAATGAACACTTGAAACTTAGCTTTTGCTAAAACGGCTTCTAGCCTTAAGAAAGCTAATTTTAACAATCAAGTAAAGATTATCTAAAGTTATCAAAGGCACTAATAAGTCCATATAAAAAAATATGATACTGTAAAAAAATATCAGCTGATTGATGATGTACTATATTATCAAAGGTCTTGAAATTATCTTAGTATTTATATAATATGACACAATAGTTATTTACATGCTGAAGTATAATCATTTCAGCTATTGATAATAAATTAGTTACTAGTAGTGTGCTTAATTTGGTTAGCTGCTTTTGTTGCTTTTTTAGCAGGATCATAAATGTGCAATGTTATTAGACTGAAATATGGAGGTTTCATGTGCTTCCATTTCTTGATTTCAAAAGAAATAAAATATTAATAATTTTTTAGAAACAGTTTAGGATTTAGCTGTTAAAACTTAAGCCTATCTTGAGATAAATTTAGTTTATAAGGTACTTAATTTATATAATGAAAGAAGCAACAATAGTACATATAGGTGTATCAAGAGTTAATAGACTTTCTGAAAATCAAGTAGTAGTACCTCAATAGATTTTCAGAGTATATATAGAAACATTTAAAAGATAAGTTAAATAATGAAAAGAAGTTCTTAAATAAAATCTAGTATAGTTTTATATATATATTAGGAGAAATTTTGTTTCATATAGATTAGATTTTTTTCAGAAAGGTAAATTAGTTTAGTATTAGCTTTATACACCAATACATTTAAATGCGTTGTTGTCAGAAAAGCAACAGAATTACTTTGTATATAGATAAGGCGCAAGTAAATTTTGTTACTTTACCAAATTTGATTATTACAGATAAGCCTTTTTACAAATAAATATACAATCCCAAACATAAATTTATCTTAAATTGACTTTAGAGATTTATGTATATGTATAGTCTCAGGACAAACTATAAAACTCCTACTGAATTACACAGTATAACATTTAAATCAAGTACTTCATCCGTTACCCTTTACAAGAACATTATGTTATATAAATTAAATAAATTACATATGATTTGTAAATAAAAAATGCATTTTTCAATAACTACTATTGGATTTAAGCTTCTAAGTACTTAATACTTATTTAAACAACAAGTGATAATAAAGTTAAAATAGCTAATTTTAGTTAATCTTATTATCCAGGTAATGAGGTTGAACACCTGTATTAAGTAAGCCTGAGATTTGGCTAACTCATATAGAGATCTAAATTTATAAAAGAGTTATAAGTATAAACTCATAAGTTATTAAAGACAAAAGTATAAAGCTCAATAAAACTTATTCTGCTTTATTGTAGTTACCAATGTTATTATAGTAGGGATTTTTAAAACTAATAAAACTATACATATGTGATATCTGTTAGCTTAAAAAAACTCTAGAAAGTAAGTTTTGGCAAGAGGGGGCTTGAATCTGTAAAAAGAAAAACTATTGATGCATGCAAAAAAGAAGAATATTTAAACTTTTTTCCTTGAATAAATTAAGAATCTTTGTTGTTTATACACCAGGGTAGAATACGTTTCTAAGAAAATCTCCTTAAATCTCATTGATCCATATCTAACAAATTATTTTGGGTTAACTGCTTTATTGAGGTTAAAGTATTCTATTATATTGATGACATCATTAAAACATCGATCTGAGGTGCCCTTTGCAAGGGGTTGGGAGCCAGAAGCCAATCTAGAAGAATATTTTACATGTTCTGGTGCACATGAGGATTCTTGTTCAGACTTGTCTTAACCATCTTTTCAAGAAGGATCCAAGTGCAACCATGAAGGGCAAATATTCAACTGTCAATGCTTGTTATATGAATGGAACCCTAAATTATTTGTTATACCAATTAAACAACGCCTCATCAAGATCATGTCAAAGGTGTAGGCTTTCCAGGGCCTTCAAGTTTTTTTAAGTAATTGCTCCTGTTCCCACCTTGACTAACACTTGTACTTGAAAGGATTAGGCTCTTGTGCAGAGAAATACCTCAACTACACTGCCAAAATTACTCATTTTACTTAGGTAAAATCCTATGCCATTACCCTTTTTAGCACAAGTGGTACCCAACCCAAAAGGGGAAGCCTCCATGCATCTTTATTTGCAAATAGGCCAAACAAAGGGATTTTTATAAAATAAAAAATTCCTAATATGGCACTTCAGCTAACAGCCTAGGAAGCCATATCAGAAGGTGAGAAGCTTTGGGGAAACTTCTGTCTGGCACTCAATTTAGCTGGTGGACCATGGCGGACAACATCAGGGTAGGAGCATCAGCAACATGTGGCATAAGGAGGTATAATTGTGGGTTTTCTTCGTTGATAAGCTGGCAGTGTCCGTTGCCTCAACATATTGAGAAAGTTGATGCTTAGCAAAAGTGATTAGAGCAGGCACACACAAGTGAATGACGTGATGCGCTGGCTATTTTTAGTATAATTGGGGTTGAAAAGAGAAGTTTTGCTGCATCAATGCAAGTGCAGCTCGCACCAAAAGCAAGCTCCTTAATTTCATACTTTTCATCTTCCTCATATTCATGAGGATAATTAAAGAAAGAATTAGTCTCAACAAGGGGCTCCATTGCCCAATAAAGTTACTGGCAAAGTAGGGCGCTGGCAGGGGCAGCTGCAGCCTCAACTACAATCCTATACCACTACCCTTTTCTCTCAGAAACCACACACATCTTCTTTTCAATATCCCATTTCTGATTTTTGCTTTCTGGTTATGTTAATTATTGTAGTACAATTTTTTGTTTTATGAAAAAAATATCAACCCCACCAATCTTGGCTCTCTTTTTATTTTAAACCACCAATATTACTTTTTTGACTTACCTGTTATCAATTATAAAACTGGGCCTCCACAGGTGGAGCACATCTAGATTTGGTTATTTTGAAAAAGTTTCATGTTTTATTTAGAGATCAGTGAACATGGACTACCCCATTATTACCTCAACCCCTATTGTTGAATTTTGGCGATTCTGTATATATCTGCTGAAAGGTTTTTCACACAGGGTTACAACTATTGAACAATTGGAATGGACAATATGACAATTGTCAGTTCCTCAATACACTTGTAAACAATTAATATATAATAAAATGGGAGCAATTTCCCCAAACACATCTTTATTTTTAATATAATAAACTTAGCAAATCTTATTCTAGTCCGCTCCTTCCTTCTTCCTTCTTTATTTTCTCTATCCAAAAAACCTCCTTCTTACAATCCCCTCGTTTCTCTGATATCTCAGTGACCTCAGTTGGTACCAACTCTTTCGCTTAGTTTATTCATTTCACCATGTTCTCATTGGTTTCAGCTTGTTGTTCTTCACTCATTATTGCCCTGATTTGAGGCAATCTAAAATATCCTATCAAATCTTAATATCACCTTATTGCCCTTATTTGGAAGGCGATTTGATACATCCTATTATAACCCGTTATCGCCTCATCCTAAGGCAATTGATACTTATAACTCTGAAACATCCTTGGCGGATTCTGCCCATTGAATCTTTGGCGGAATTCCTCCAATGATCCGTTGGTCATAATTGTGGCTTGTCGTCAAGTCATATAGTTTCATGACATTACCCCCTCCTTGACTGGACACTAAGCTGTACGTCTCTTTTTCCTCCAACACCATGCGAACAATCATGTGCCAGCAGCCATGAGTCCATGATTTCAATTTCTTCTTTCATATGTGGCTTAGTGCATAGTTGCTTGACCCAGGCCATATTCCTCTACCCCAGTTTCCTCTTCCCCCAGCTGATGAAGATGAGGCTGATGTGGACCTTTTGACCATTTTAACCCAAGAAGAACTCCTTCCTAAATTTGTCAGCCATTTGGCTTCCTGGCGCGCCCCCTTTGGGACATAGTGGCCCAGCTATGCTGGGGAGGGGGGCAGAGCCGAGGGCCTTTGTATAACAAAGCGGCCCAGCTCCTGGCAAGTGGCTTTATTCACCTAGTGCTTCCATCTCCTGCTGAGCCTCATCCCATGGCCCTGTCTGTCCAGCAGATACTGTGTTTTGTTCAGTGGGTGATAGCCTGCTGGTTGGGGTCCTTTCCCCATGCTCCTACCCACTTCCAGTCCCTGGGGGTAAATTTCCACAACAAACTGCTAGCTCGACTTTGCTCTGGGGTCACCGCAGCATTCACCACCCTCAGCACCAATGATCTATCGCAGTACCTTCCCATTATGTCGCTCTTAGGTAACCTTATTTTGCATCCTGCAACCACTGTAGGTTTAGGAATAGAGCTGCACCAAACAGCCATTGAGTGAGCCCAGCGAGCAGCATTCACTGCAGCCACTCCTTTTCTGATAGTGTATCTGAGCATTGAGGACTTCCTTGAAGATTGTCTGGCGCTGGGCGCAGCCTTTTCTCTCAAGCCAGAACTCATATGCTTACATGCCAGCCCTTATAACTCCGACCCCCTCTGCTGGCTTAATTGTTGATTTCTGGGATCATCAATGAATGTGGTTGCAGGCTTTACTCCTAGTTGGACAAGAATGGTTTTAGCTCAATAAACCAGCCAATCTCTCACCACCTCGCCTGTTGCCATGGAGCCCCAGTCCATCCTCCTCTTCCAGTCCCGTTGCACTGGCCTCCACTCATCAGACTAGCGCAGTGGCCCCTGGCATACATCAGCCCCCTTGCTCTCCCCTCAGCAGCCTTCACCTCCACCCCCAACCCCAGAAGAGCCCATAGAACCCACAGCACCCTCGAAGTGGCAGAAGAAGAAAAAGGTCCCACCTATCAAAACAAAAGGACCACCGCAAGAAGCCAAAAAAGATAGGAAGATGAAGACATTGAAGCAAAAGACCCCCAGTAGCGACCCCAGTTAATGTAGGTTAAAACCACAGAAGATATATAGTACAAACATGTTCATCATCATCATTTACTATTTACTTTTTTTTTTTATTTTATTTTTGTTCTTATTTTTTTAAGTATTTGTTTTATTCCTTTTTTGGAGAGGCTCTATTACTGCTTATATAGCCAAAGGAATTTCGCGTGCACTTGATTTATAATCTGACTGCTTGCGGGATCCTTGATAGTATAAGCGCAACACCCATTTTTTCTATTATCTCAAACAGCCCAATCTAAATATTCGCAAGCTTGTGCTTCCACCCAAACCCATGCTGATTATGGAATAGCACCATATCTCCATCTTTAAAATGTGCTAGGCCACTTTACTGTACCTGATCAGCAGTCTGGTTTTTGATTTTCTTGGCTAAGCTGAATGAGTACGCTTCAGTTTGTAACTTAATCAGCGTATTTGTTAGGGTGGTTAAATAGCGTTGCAGATCCATTCCGCCAGTGTCCTCTACACAGGCGTATAGAAGCGCAGGCAAATCGGGGTGCCGTCCATAAAGCAATTGAGATGGGCTTTTCCCCGTGGCAGAATGGTAGCTAATATTGTAGGCAAACACTGTGGTGGAAAGGAAGGTACTCCAATAATAGGGCCTATCTGTAACCAACTTCCATAATATGTTCATAAGAGTACTGTTTACCCATTCAATCATTCCGTTGGACTCAAGATGATATGTGGTTGTTAGGACCCCAAAGATGACCATCAATTCGTTGAGCTTGGGTAAAATATGAGAGGTGAAGTTGGTTCCAATGTCAGTAAGGATAAACTGTGGGCAACTGTGACACTGAATGATGCATTCCATTACAAACTTAGCCACAGTAACTGCCCCAGATCCCAAATGGCCCATGCCACAACCCACCTGGTCAAGTAGTCAATTGCCACCAGGATACACTTAGATTAGTTAGCACCAGTTGAAAGAGGTCACACAACATTGATAGAGACTGTATGCCAAGCAAAGTGAGGTTCTACTAACTGGTATGATGTCTTCTGGTGGAATGGCTTCTCCACCTGGCACTGATGACAGCAGGACAGGGTTTCAAGCACATTAAATTGCATGCTTTACCAATAATACTGCGGCCTCAATGGTTCAAGAGTCTTCTGGACTCCACCATGACCAACTGCTCTATGTGTGCTCATGATAATATTTGATCTGGTCGAAGGTCTGGGAATATTCATGTTTGTGTCCCTGTACTCTTATACAATTCCCCATTTTCTAGAACTTATTAGTCTTAAGTCTGTCGAGCAACTTGATAACTTGAGGTAGTTCATCATTGAACTTTCCGCTAAGCATCTTTTAAACATGGTGTCACTCAAATCCGCCATAACTGCAATTGTTGGCAACCTTGATAAGCAATCAGCGTTTTGGTGTTTTGCTCCTGGTCAATGAAGAATTTCAAAGTTGTAAGCTTGCAGCTTAAGAGCCCATCAGGCTAGCCGCTTCTCCGGCTCTCTCAAATTCTGCAACCAGCACAATAATGCATGATCCATTATTACTTAAAACTTTACTCCATGCAAGTAGACTCAAAACTGCTTATATGCATAAATCACTACTAAGCACGCTACTTGGTTATGGTGTAATTTCATTCATGGCAATTCAAGCTATGGCTACAGTATGTCACAGGGTGCTCCTCCCCTCATCGTCCTTCTGAGACAGGACCGCCCCAACAGCGGAAAGCGACGCATCCATCTGCACAATAAATTCCTTATTGAAATTAGGGTAGCGCAACACAGGCGCGGAATTTAATGTCATTTGAAGTGTATCAAAGGTGCATTGATGGCATTTCATCTAATTTGAACATGGTATCCTTCTTTAGTAGTTCAAACAGCGGACCTTCAATACAACTGAAATTGGGTATGAAGCGTTAGTAAGAACCCACCATCCCCAAAAACACTTGAATGTCCCGCTTACTGACAGGCTTAGTAATCTTCTGGATAGCCTCCACCTTGGCAGGTTTGGGTCTCAGCCCAGTTGCATCCACCACAAAACCAGGTACTCCAACTGATCCTTAAAGAAGTGGCAAACTGAGGCTTGATTTTAATATTGGCTTCAGCCAATTGGCAGAATACTTCTTCCAAATGGGTAAGTTGCTCAGTGAATGTGCGAGAGAAGACATTAATATTGTCAAGGTACACAAGAATGCATGATAACTTCAGATCACCCAGTATGGTTTCCATTGCTTGTTGAAACATAGCCGGGGCATTACATAGCCCTTGCAGCATGTGAGTTGGTTGGAAAAGCCTTTTGATGTGATTACGGCGCATTTTTCTTATTCCACCATGGGCAACTCAATTTGCCAATAACTAAATATCAAACCCATTGCCGAAAAGTAGCAAGCTCCCCTAACTGGTCCAGCACATCATCAATCCGCAGTAGAGGGTATGAGTCTTTTTTGGTTATACTATTGAGCTTCTGGTAGTCAATTACTACACGGTTAATGCCATCTTTCTTTTTAACAATTAGGACAGGCAGAAGCCCACAGACTCTTAGATGGTTTTAGCATTCCCTTCTCTAGCAGCTTTTCAATCTCCTTGGTGAAAACTTCTTCAGCTGCCCTTGATCAGCGGATTGGTCAAGATCTGGTGGAGGATGATCCCCAGTGTCCAGTCAATGAACAACCCCCCAAGCGCACCCCAAATTATGATCATCAACTGCAAAAATTTCTTTATTACTTTGATTTAAAGCTTCCACCCAATCCTTCTGATCTTCTGATAACCCCATTAAATTCTCTCGTGGAACAACCGCCATTACACTGGGATGCAATTTAATGGGCAGACCAAATTCATCCAAATAACCAAACTTGTGAGCCTGGTTGATCTCCTCAACTGGGTTCAGATGTAAATATGCTATAATCTGATGCCGGCGGATTTGATTTGGTCTGTTCTGAAGATTTGCTATCAATATCTTAATCTCCCCATGGCCCAGAAGTATGATGCCTGGAGCCACGTGGGGCTCAAGCTGCAATTTCTGATAAGGCCCAATGATCTCCCCATAGCCCAGCTGGCACTTCCACCTCTAACTCAGTTTCTACTATTACTTGATGTCCAGAGCGAATGGATATAGCTCCAGCTGCTCTGAGCGGTAGCCCTTGATATTCATATCTCTGATGGGGAAGGGCCCAAGTTATCCTTTTTAATCAATGATAGTGCACTTAAATCACCCCATCGCTGTAGGAGGGTTAATCTGTCCCATATGCCCTGAGCTCTTCGGCACTCCGCTGGAGGTGAAACAAATTGGGATCTGCTGTCCCAAAATGGCTTGAGATTCTTCCATCATGTCAATGACATCCCCATAGTGTCGCATAAAGGCAGTCCCAATCAACAGATTGTAGTTGCTGTTTGGTAATACCACTGCCAGAGCCACAACAACAATGGATCTGAACTGCAAGGGAAGCACACTATACTCTCCCTCAGAGATTGTGGTTTCTGTTCCAGCAGTTCCATACACCATCCGGTGGTCTATGTCATATTTAAAAGACAACTTTGCCACCAATTTAGTGGAGACAATTTCAACAGGAGCGCCCGTATCAATTATAGATCATTTCCAGGATTTGGCTACCACAATGTCACAGTAAGTGCATTATGAGTAAGATGAATTCCAGCTATTTATTATGTGTAAATTTAACGATTCATGTTTTCCCAGGGTATCTATAATACCTGCGCCAATTTTAGGGTACCATGTTACAATAGCGTCCACTGGAAGGGTGACATCTACTCCTCTCAGGGACAAAGCATTGGCGAATGGTTCTAACTGGTCTGATGGACTCTGGTCAAACATTTGACAAGCGTAAGGCTTTGGTCGCTCCAAAAGATCCTTTGTCAATCATTTCTTTGGGTTGTGCTTGGGTCAGCACATTTACTCCCTGACTGGCTGTTGGTAGAGGAATGTATTGTCGTAATGAGAGGCTTCTGCTGTATTTAATACAGTAGATTCAGGTGGGGCGTTTGAATTTGAGCTAGCGGAAATAGAAGTCCCATCTCTACTCTGCTCTGACTTTTCCCTGATACCATTGATCCCATTGTACGGGAGGGATCCATCAATTGGGGCACCATCATCCCATGTGCCCTGGGTGACCAAAAGTAAAACAATGTACCCCATAGGACCTACGTCTGTACTGAATATAAGTTGATCCACTCAGAAGGTTGTGCTGAAGAAAATCGGTTTAACCAGACCCACATTGGTAGAAAGACTGCTGCCAATCAGCATATTTAGGGTAAAAGCGGTAGTTGGCCAAATGTTGATCAGTAGTTATGGAACAAACATTGGACTGTAATGAGTAACTTGACAGAACCCACACTGACCAATTGATTCCCCCACATGATTATGGTGTACAACAGCGACCGTGTGACTCTGTTCAGTATTGGGTGGAGGGAAAGTTACAGCTAAGCGACATACAAACTGAACAAGTTTAAGAAGAGGTACATCGTCCTCCATCAACGGGGCCATGACATTGTAAAGTTCAGGGCATGGCTTCACCTCCAAGGTCATTGCAATGCACACATCAACTTCAGATAAAACCCTTGCCCCAATCAGCATGTGAGCTTCCACCATAAATTGCTCAGCAAATGTGATAAGGGTCTCATTTCGCTGAAACCTGATGGTCAAGAACTTGGCTTTCCGCTGTGACATCTTTGCAGTTCCGCTGAACAACTGCAGCACCATCTCCTTAAATTCTTGTTATGAAACGGAACTATCTGAAAGGTAAAACACTACTTGATCATCACTTCTGACATCCAAGGAGGAGAGCAATAGTTTTTCCCTCCGCCAATCTGAAGTTCCTTCAGTTGCAAACTCAAATCATCGAAAGAACCCATGAATATTTCCTTCGCAATCAAATGGCGGCAGCTTATCACTGTAAACCATCTGAAGCATCTCATTTTGTCTTTTGAGCACAGTATCCAACGTAAGTCTCAGCTCCTCATAGGCAACAGGACCAGCGTGGCATGCAGATTCATTATCAAAGCAACCTGGGTGCAATGTAGCCAGCAACTGCATTTTCATTATATTGTTATTGCTCAATGGGCCCCCTGTAGTGAGCACCACTATTGAATTTCAGTGATTACGTATATATCTGCCAAAAGGTTTTTTGCACAGGGTTACAACCATTGAACAATGTGAACGGACAATATGACAATAATGGGTTCCTCAATACACTTGTAAACAATTAATATATAGTAAAATGGGAGCATTTTCCCCAAACACTTCTTTATTTTAATATAATAAACTTAGCGGATCTTATTCTAGTCCGCTCCTTCCTTCTTCCTTCTTTCTTTTTCTCTATCCAAAAAACCTCCTTCTTATAATCCCCTCATTTCTCTGATATCTCAGTGACCTCAGTTGGTACCAACTCTTTCGCTTAGTTTATTCATTCACCATGTTCTCATTGGTTTCAGCTTTTTGTTCTTCATTCTTTATTGCCCTGATTCGAAATAATCTAAAATATCTTGTCAAATGTCAATATCACCTTATTTCCCTTATTTGGAAGGCGATTTGATATGTCCTGTTATAACCCATTATCACCTCATTTTAGGGCAATCGATACTTATAACTCTGAAATATCCTCAGCGGATTCTGCCCATTGAATCTTTAGCAGAATTCCTCCAATGATCCGTTGGTCATAATTTTGGCTTGTCATCCAGTCATATAGATTTGTGACACCTATTATTGTGACCATTTTTCAATTATGACCTTCCATTCAAAGAGCGAACTAGAACCTGCAAACTAAGAAGATGATACAGCATCTAAGAAAAATGTGGTAACCCCCAATTTCCATTCCCTTATAAGGCCATTTCCCTCACTTGTAAGGGTACTGGCCAAAATCTATGATCTCATTTTTCACCACCCTTTATTTTAAACATTTACGATTTAAACTTAATTAAATTAACCGCTTTTCTAAAGGCTTTTTTTTTCAGAATAATGGTATGCATTGCAGCTAATAAGGCAGTGATAAAATGGCTGATTTTTTTGTAAAAATTTATGTTCGTCTTAATTCTTTTTCCTTGATGACTCAAGTGGTTATATGGGAACTGTTAGTCATACCAATGAGAACTTGGGCTCTCCTTCGCTTAACAGGAGGGGATATAGGTCCATAGGAAAATGCCATAAAACTTAATTGACCACCATATCCTAATTGACATTAGCATTAAAATATTTATATTTGCCCTTATGTATAACATGGTAGGAACCTGACCAAAATAACATCAAGTTTGTCTTGTCAACCTCCTGTTTTTTGGTGTTAGAAAATACCAGCTCTTAACTTGAAGGTTGGCAAGCGGGGACTATTAGCATAAGAGTGGGCTTTCTCTTTAGTTATAATTGAGATAATCCTTCGGGTAGCAAGGGCTTGAAGTCAGTTGATCCAACCACTAAGTTTTCATACTTAACTTGAATTTCTTTGGGCACTACAAATCCAAAAGTTTGAACACTGATTGGTATGTGGGGTGCACATCTGTTTAAGGCCTCAAAGGGGGACATATTAATTATCTAGTTGTGGCTTATATGTTAAGTCAATATATAGCGCTGGGCAAGTATTGGTTCCAGCGCATAGGATCAGAGGCTGCCTTCCTTTGTAAGATTGAAACTAAAGTCATGTTATAACGTTCCACCACCCCACTGATAGATTGTTTATATGGGGAAGTGAAGTTTTGATTAGTTTTAATAAGGAGGTTAGTTCACACTACCTTAGAGGTTGTTGGAATTGGTTTAACAACCATCTGATGTTATCATTATACTATTTAATTTATAATTTTTTACTATTATTTAAATATAAAAGTTTGATCAATTATTATGAAGGAGAGAGTGTAATGCCCACGACTTTATATGTAGTAACTAAAATAATTAGATTAATCTACTAATAATCAATCCAATGGAGCCCATCATTTCTATTGATTTACGCTGGTCAATTAAAGTTATAGCTTTATTGGTTTTCTCTTAATTTCTTATTTCTTTATTTTACGCTGTGTACTTGGTGTCCTTATCAACTTTATAATAACTTGATATTCCTTTGCCCCACACTGGCATAAAATGATCAATAATAAGGTCTTAGTGTAAGTAATATAATCTACAAGAAGTTCTTTTGGTAATTGTCCCAGTGATTTTCATGGAACTACCCCAAGTCTAGGCATTTGCAAACATGATCTACATTGGGTAATATGCCATGAAATATACATCTAAGTGTTGATTGGTAGTCAGAAATTACACCAATAGGATCTTGGTAAATGAGCTGAGCTTATCTGAGATGAATAGTCATGGGGAAGGGGAACTTTTTCCAGAGAATAAACTATGTCCAGTTTACCCAAAAAGGTTATAGGAGCGATCTGGTTAGCCACTGGGAGTAGTAGATACTACTGTGTGCTCATTTTTATGCTAAAAATTAAGCCCTGCTATTGAGAAAAAGGTTTTTATTCTTGTTGTTTTACCCCTTTTAATGTCCTCAAACAGTATCAGTTTTTATTGTGTGCTGGACCTGTGCAGTGGAAAGACAACGCCTAGCACCAATTCCAACATTTAGTGCTCACTACAGGGGACTACACTTTGGTTCTCTGAGAAGAGTTGAATTTTGGGAATTTTAGAACCCAGGAAATAGCTATCTCACGATGGAAGCAGTGGCAACGTTGGACGCTGAAGTGGCCGCTCAAGTGGACCAACAAGGTTATTTTACCATAACTAATCAATTTTGAGAGAAATCAAATGCACATGTGGATCAGTTGGCTAGAATCATAATTGGACTTGCTCATCAAGTAAAAGTGATAGAGGAAGATATGAATATGCATCAACGCTGACTTGACGTCCTTGATACTAAAATGAATGGAGCAGTTCACTTAAATATTAATTCATATTAGGAAATTGAAACCTTACGTCTGGAACATGACGACCAGGCCCAAAAAGTAGGGTATATGTTGTCTGAAAACATTATTTTAAAAAGCAACGTTTTATCTTCAAACTTCTCTTTCTGCTAAGCATCACTTTTTGAAATCAATTCAGCCTGAAATTTAGCTCCACTAAAGAGATTTACGAAAACTATTAGCAAATATGGCGGGAAACCCCGCAAAAGAACCCGCAGGCTCTTGCAATTGAGCCAGCACCACCCCAAACGAAGCAACCCTTGGTTACCCACCTCAGGGTCAACCAGAATCACCCGCTCTCAAGCAGCGGCCATGAAAGCAGGCACCACCCCTCAACCTGGAGCTACATCACCTAGCGCCAGTTCACCTGATTGCACTTCTGCAACCTGCACGCCTAACAGCTCTGTGTGCGCTGCCTCCCATCAACCCGCTGGGCCCCCTCCACCCAAGGAGGCCATCACCCACGCTGTTTTAATGGCGTCTGCTCAGTTGAATGCAACTCAGCCCATCCAGACATTCACCTCCCCCATTGTGTCAGCTAATTCAGCCCCATCTATTATTACTGACGCCGTGTTTCTGGCTCCCTCCATGAGGGGCGATACCCAGCTACCTGGCCCCCAAACCCTCAGATGTAAGGTTGGATTAGCCGCACATTCTGGTTCACTAAGCACCAAACTGGGATAATCTACTCTTCCCAATGAGGATTCAAATGGTTTGGATTTTGGAACTTCACACCAGTTCCAATCTCACCCGTCCCATTTAAACCCCATAATTGGCACTTCTCAAGTTGGCACTTTATCTCTATATGCTGAAAACGACCAATTCACCAATCAGCCAGTGAGTTTTGCCCACAAAATCACAGCAAAACTCGGGCTGAATTTACCCAAATAGATTGGGATGGTGATGAAACGTCGCCCTCCTCCCAATTGGCTGGAGTTAATTCCAATTTGGATGGGCCTCCCCAATTTAGCGAGACCCAACAATCACCTGGCCCCCCAAACCCTCGGATGTAAGGCTGGATTAGCCGCACATTCTGGTTCACTAAGCGCCAAATTGGGACAATCTACTCTTCCCAATGGGGATTCAAATGGTTCAGATTTTGGAACTTCACACCAGTTTCAATCTCACCCGTCCCATTTAAACCCCATAATCGGCACTTCTCAAGTTGACACTTTATCTCCATATGCTGAAAACGACCAATTCACCAATCAGCCAGTGAGTTTTGCCCATGAAATCACAGCAAATACTCGGGCTGAATTTACCCAAATAGATTGGGATGGTGATGAAACATCACCCTCCTCCCAATTGGCTATAGTTAATTCCAATCTGGATGGGCCTCCCCAATTTAGCGAGGCCCAACAATTCGCCCCTCAATTTAATATGACGCCAGCAACTGCTGTAACATTCCAGCAACAAGGGATCTGCAAACTTATCCAAACCACCAGCTCACACTCAACCCGCGATTGCAGCCCAAAGCAAACACAAACGTACTAAAGGAGCCACTGGGGCGTGGCAAAAACCTTTGGCACCAACGCTACCCAAAGCTGATCCCCGTGAAGTGGCATTTATTACTGATGTTAAGAAGAAATGGGCCGAAACTAGAGCGCAAAAAAACTCTACCTCGCTCAACCCTCTCCCATGCAATTCGCCTTTATTATGGGCATAACCCTGTTGAATTCTATACAGAGGATTACTTCTCATACTTTGCAGCGATTGCGGAGACATTCCCAATTAACACCACCATCCATGAATCAGTGGAGGGCCACTACATCGATGTGGGCTTCACTGAAGCTGCCCTTACTGACCATGCTGCCACCCTCCAGGTCATTATTCCGCGTGGATCTCTTCACATCTCCCGCACACGCTCTCACCTGGAGAAAATTTCATGGGTTACTTTTTCCAACCTACCAACGACTGTTGATCCTGAGTCTCTTAAACTGGCGCTCCATCGTGGTTTAATGGAGTTTGGGTCTGTTCTTTCAGTGGACTTTAGCGTCCCCTCTTACTATGCTCCCACTCAAAGAGCTCGCACTGCTAGGGCGTCGTTCATCCCCTCCCCCACTGTATCCCGCAACATTGAGGTTATTCCTCGTGTGGCGAAAGTTGGGGCATGCCCTGAGATCTTTTTGTTGACCCTGATCAGGCGCGCCCCCGGTGTTAATGGTGTAACGCCCTTGGACACTTGTATAGTGGCTGTGCAGCTCGAAAACAAGCCCTCTTAGCCACCACCCAGGGGCCTAAACCAGGCCAAAAACATCCCACGTGGCCGCAGCAGCAATTCCACAACCCACACAATGGGTTCCCGTTCAAGACCTGTCCCCTGAGGCCTTACGCCTAGCAGTTGAAACAGCTAACCCCACTATTGGTATGGGATACCTTCGCGCTCATGCCCCCCTTCCAGTGGGCACCCCCTCCAATCTCCCAGAGTCAACTCCCTCTCTCACCAAGTGCAAGGCATCTCCCACAGGGTGCCCCTCGTCAGCCACCCCCACTCAGGGCTCCGCGGCACCCCCACCAACCTCCACCAGCGATTTATCGCATCAACCCTCAGCTCCCAATGGAGCTATGCCCACCAGCATGGACTGGCAACCCGCGGCCTGCGGTAGAAGTGCCACCTCAAAGAGTCCTACCCCAACCCCACAGTCCATTTCGCGCGGATCCTTTGCAGTGTTGGAGGAAGTGAATATGGACTCAGACTCATCAAATGGGGACACCGCGGAGGTCGCCATTGAGCACCCTCAGGTCCTTCCCCTGCAATGGAGCGAGGGCAGCATCCTAGGCTGGCTTACTGGGTCCTCCTCCCCCCACCCTCTCTTTCCCTTAGAACCCTCGACACTCCTCACAGATTGCAGCTAATAGTCAAGCTAAAGGACTCAAAACTAGCTGCCTCACAGCATCAGGTTTAAGCGCTGGCAACCCCCCAGGACATGGAGGGGAACAGCTATGAGTCCCCATGGCAGCACCCTGGCCCTGCAATCCATCAACGCAAATGGGTTGCGGGACTTTAAGCGGAGAGCCCGCCTCCTCCAAAACTTCAGGTCAGCACAAATTGACATCGCTGCTGTCCAGGAGCCCCATATCCTCCCCCACGAACAATCTGCATGGAATGAACAGTTTGGAGGCAACTCCTTCTGGACAAACCATGCCGCCCTTATTGTTTTGAATCTCCGGGTTAAAACCCATTCTTTTTCACAATATCTAGGTGGCCGCCTCATACTGGCCAAACTCACCACTCCTGACTTCTCCTTCTTCGCTGCAAGCATCTACCTGCCTAATGCAGGTCAGGAGCAATATCGCTCTTGGAAGAGCTCATCCAACTCAATCTCCCACGGAATACAGTCCTCTTAGGAGATTTCAACACAACCATAAGTCGCGTCCGTGACTCTTACCCCCTGCAGCAAAGGAACGCCCTGGATCAAGTCGCCTCCAGGATTTCCTTCGCCTGAGTGGCTTTATAGATGCGCTTCCACCCTCCGCGTCTGGCCTAGGTTGCATGACTAGGATCCAGTATGATGGAGGAGCTTTCCAGTCAGCGTCACGCATAGATATGGCACTGATTGGCCCCCTGCTAATTGGCCGCGTCTCCTCTCCCATCTCTCGTGACAAACATCTGAGTGATCACAGGTCACTCTTTGTTGTTCTCACCACCACACTTAGACTGTCACATAGGTTCTGGCCTAGGGTTGTCCCAGCTCTTCTCAACAACCCCTTCACTAAGGATAAGCTGTCTATGACCATCTGGGAGACTCTCACCTCCCCCCCACCCCACCTGCTTGACCACAAGGCTAGATGGGGGTGACCAAGGAGGGCATCACCCGCGTTGCTTACAACTGTGCCAAAGCCCAGATGACTGCAGCTCGCGCCAGAGTCAAAAGGGCGAAAGCCAGAATCAGACATCTGAAGCGAAACTGCCAGTCTTCGCCCTCTCCCAGATGGTTGTAAGACTGGGAAGCGGCGCAAGAAGCACTCCGCTTGGAGCTCACACTGCAGGAAGAACGGGCAGCAAACTTTACAACATCTCGTTACTATTCTCAATGGGAACGCCCCACCCGCTTCTTCTTTCAGAAACAGAAAGCCCGGTCAACAGCGTAGGATATTACTGCACTGAAGATTGGCACTACAACCACTTCGGATAAGGAGGAAATCACGCAGGAACTACACCGCTTCTACTCCAGCCTCTTCCATGCCACCCAGGTGGACCCATCGAACATCCAAGACTTCCTGTGGCGGGCTCCAGAGCCGCCCATTGACCCACGGGCTGATGAGGCTCTACTGGCGCCTATTTCCATCCAGGAGGTGATGGAAACCCCTTCTGAAATCCCCACGGCTTAAAGCCACAGGCCCAGACGGAATACCCTTTGAGGTGTACTTTCTGGAACCTGCAGTGATAGCCAGAACCCTCCGCGACCTCTTCGCTGCACTCTTGGTGAATGGCGAGTTCCCTCCCGACTCCAGAGGCTCAATCACGACCCTCATTCACAAGAAGTCAGACCGTGAGAACCTGGCGAACTGGCGCCCCATAGCGTTGATCAACACAGACCACAAGCTCTTCACGAAGCTTCTGGCCAACCGCATCACCAAATGGGTGTCACCTCGCCTCTCCCCATCCCAGCACGGTTTTATTCCGGGGAGGTCGTTATGGGACAGCTATAATGACCTTCACGTGACTTTGACTGCTAACTCTCGTAAGGTGAATGGCTTTGTGGCTCTTCTGAATATGGAGAAAGCATATGATCGGGTAGCCTGGAAGTATATTGATGCTTCCCTGGCCCACTTCCATCTCCCCGCAGCTAGGCGCTGGATATCAGCGCTCTATGACCAGCTCCACACCAGAGTCCTGGCGCCAATGGGTTTTACAGTGGCAGTACCAGTTGGACAAGGTCTCCGGCATGGGGACCCCTGAGCCCTATCCTTTTTAAAATCACCCTTGACCCCTCTTGGCCTCCTTACAGGACAAGCTAACAGGGATTCTGGTCCCAGGTAAAGCCCCACACGCACCATGGCATTTGCAGATGACACTGCCATTGCATTTGGCTGCCCTGGGGATGTTGCCCTCACTGCTGTGACCATTGAGAAGTATACCAAGGCGTAAACGCCATGGTCAACACCTCCAAGACAACAGTTGTAAAGGTCAGCTCCCCCACCTTCCCCCCACCATTTGGTATTGAACCTGTGCGCGGTACCTTCCGTCACCTGGGCGTTCACTAAACGACAAGGAGTTGCGCTAAAAGACAATGAGGACTTGCTCCTCGCAGCAGTTAACTCCAGGATTGCCAGCTGGAACTGGCGGCACATCACCCCCCAGGGTCGAGCTCTGATGGCCAATGTGTTCCTCCTCTCCAAAGTCTGGTTTCTAGCGCACGTCTGCCCATTCACAGATTCCTTTTATACGCGGCTCAATGTACTCCTCCGCTGTTGGATCTGGGGCTCAAAACATCCACCAATGGCCCTCTCAACCATTGCCTGACCCTGCAATGAAGGGGGCCTAGGGCTTCTGGACATGCGATCCCACGCCACCACAATCTTCCTGAAGTTCCTATGGCCGATTGTCTGCTGGGACGCGACCCCCATGCCCCAATGGGCGCCCGCCCTCCGCCAGTCAGTGTCAGCAGCTCTGGGTCTTCCTAGAGTATCTCTGACCTCATTAGGGGAGTGGCTCACAAACCACCCAGGTCATCGCCTGAAACCATCCTCATCCCCCTACTGGAACCAGGCTCTCCTTGCCCTGAAACGAGTAGGCGCGCGGATCCACCATGCCTTCCCATACAGAAGGGAAGGCCCTGGCCTCAGCCCCTGACGCCATGCAATTGTGCACAATGGACAAGTTGTCACAACTCGCCTCAACCCCCAAGATCGTCCTCCCATCCACCCAAGACTCCTTGAGCTCCTCCCTCCCTCCATGAGATTTGACCTTAAAGAATTGTGGAAGGACGTCTATTACCCCATCCTGTCAGCAAAGGTGTCCAACACCTTTTGGAGGGTGCTCCACTGTTCATACAGGACAGGGGACCGGACTGGCCCTACCTTCCAGCACCAAAGCTGCCCCTGCTGTGCGAAGCCTATTGACTCCCATCTCCATCGTTTTTTCACCTTTCCAGGTGTCACCGCATTTTGGCCAAAGGCCCGCGCGCTCGTTCATGCTCAGCCCTGGTCTGGACACCCTGTGCAAGACCTCATGCTCGAGCAGACATTGCCTGGTTGCCACTGACCCCTCCATGTCCTCGCCTATGCCACAGCCATCTGGATCATCCATAACTCCTTCCTTCATGCTGCCTTTGACCAGCAGGTGTGGACCCTTCCACACATGATCACCCACTTTCAGGTACACTTTGAGATGGCCCTGAAGGTCTGTACTATGTCGCCAACCCTCCCCCGCTCAGTTGTCACTGCAACACGGCTCTGGCGCGCAAACTCCCCTCCCTTTCTCGATGCCTCCTCCTCCCCTTCCCTCGCCTCAGGCTCTTAGGAGCCCAGGCGTAATTCAATAAACATCAATGAATCCCCCCTCAGATTGGGACCATCTAGTACTAAAAAAGCAACGTTTTAGGCTGCTAAACAAATGATTGTCAAATTGAACTCAAGATGCAGGCGGAACGCCGCCATTTTTCTGAGGAATAAAAATCAAATTAAAGTGGAGATTTGTACTAATCTTTTTAAGAGCAGACAAGGGCAATTAGCTTTTGGAACACCTTCCATCAGAGCATGGATGCGTCAACAAAGAGGCACTAGCTACAGGTAGTACGCCTGCTGTTTTTACATCTATTTTGGTGGAGGGGGCGCCCACTCCTCCCAACTCTATGGGTTTTTCAGACTGTGCTATTCCCATTCATCATCTTGGCAACATGGACAGTCAGACAGGGACAACGCAGGCCTTAGGACTGGTGGCAAGAAACTCCATAAAAGTTCATCCTTTTACTTTACCAAAATTCAAAAAGAAAGTTAATGTGCATATTTTCTTTAAATTTCTGAAATTAGTATAGGCAGAGCAGCTTAAACCGCTAAGTTGGCAGCAGTCATGAACTTGCTAGACTCCAAAAAGTCAGGTGTTAGTTATGCCTAGGCTGTAAAAAAGTATTTGGGGTGGGTCGACCTTAGACAAAATACACCACAAAAAGAATTTTCTAGCCAGATATATTTCAAACTTTTGTTTGACAAAACCCGCACTAGAGTGGAAGCAGGAATTATCCTGCCAGGCTAGCCACCCTTCTAAGATGTAAAAGCTGACGTGTCTTATAAAAACGCCAAGGACCTATAATTAAGGAGCTTGGTGGCGCAGAGAGTAGATGGCCTGTCATGAAATTAACCAGCTAGATTCCTCCCAATAATATTAGAATTAGGTGTGTCAGTTAGTTTGTAGTCATTGCTGGCTAATCTCCTAGTTTGATTTATTTAAATTTTTATTTAAATAATTAATCAATTTAGGTTCAGCAGAATCTGTGTTTGCCACTGTATGCCATTTGTGGCTCATTGAGGGTTTTCCATTGGAAAGCCAATATTATTATCAATCATCTGATTTTGGTTATGCTGACTAATTTGGAGCACCAGTGACTGTTGCCAAGGCTGCTCAAAGTTCTATCTGTATTGATAAATTATATATGATTAACCAGTGACTTGTGCCGAGGATGGATTGACCTAATCTAAAATTTGGTGAATAGACGAGCAAATTGGGAGGTAATCTCTGCCATGAATAATGATGATTTAGAGTTCCAGTTTGGATGGCCAAGGGGTTTCAAAGGTGCAGTCTCATATAGTATAAATAGTTATTCTTCCCTCCAAATAAAGAGTTCTCTCTCGCCCATATTATTTTAAATGTTAGCAGTTTGACAGCTAGATTAAAATAAAATGGGACTGTAGATCCCTAAAGTTGGGGCGAAGTGACGTGCCTGGAGTGGCTGACGCTTCCAGCCCCTATACCTCAGCCCTGTGAGGAACTAACGGTAACCTGGCCAATGGGCCACCACTGACGTCGCTGACTGGATGTCAGCCCTGCGGGGTGCAGCGTGGGAGTTCCTTGGTCACCCAGGATGGGGGCAGGACTCTCTGGGGCATGCTCAGAAGGGTTGGAAAAGGCCAAGATGGTGGCGCATCGTGGTAGTGCCTTGGCCGCCCAGGATGGGGTCAGGACTCGCTGGGGCACACCATGGACCTTGGGGCTAAGGTGAAGTCACTGGTCTGCTGTGTTGGTGGGTTGGTCACAGACTCATAGTGGGTGGTACGCCTATAAAGGCGAATCAAGGGTCAACCAGTCTTCATACTGGTTGGCCTGACACACTAGCGGAGCTCACTCCATGGAAAAGTATTTTTCCAACATGACCACTCAAATATGAAATTTCTCTTTATCTCCTTTAACAAATTACTGTCTATAAAATATTTTCAGAATGGTTCTATCTGGAGGCACAAATGCTATCAGGAGACAACGTTATAAATGAATTCAATGCTCAGATGCTTTTCGCCATGCCTGCAAGACCTATAAGGATTTGTATAGGGTATCAATACCAATGTTGAACAAGGAGAATGGCAAAATCATATAATAGATTATCTCTATCCATGATCCATCACTTTTTATGGCGCCTGAAAAAGTCCTTGAGAGCCTCAAGACCCTCCAATTGAGCTAATGTATCAGTTTAGAAAATTACTTTGCTTTATGGACCTTATTCCCACAGGCCTGTTATTGATCAGGTTTTTTTATCATTATAAAACTCTAGTCCATTATTATAGTTTTACCCCAATTTAATTTATACGCTTAAGGTTCCTTTTGTGAACACTGGCAATAAGGCAGATGTGGTAAAAGTCAGGGCTGAGTAAAATTGGGATTTTCTACTTCCGCTGCCTTTACAACATTCTTGGTAAGTAAAATCTTTGACACCACATGTCATCAAATTAATGAGCGCCGGTGAAAAAGTGCATCCACTAGTTCAGTTAGTTTTCACATATGAGATGTTTGTTTTTTATTAGCTGCACGATAGAAGATTGCAAAACCAGGTTGGTTTAAAATGTGTAAAAAGCCTTACATTCATCAGTTAGAACTCAAAAGAGCTTTCAGTTTTCTCTGGAAATATTCCCTAATTGGATAAAGTCCACAAGGCTGTAACTCGTAAGAGCTTTAAAAAAATCTAGACCTCAGATAGGTCTGGAGATTCAGATTAAATAAGTTAAGTGGACACTCTGGATGCCCTCAAGATAAATCTGACGGATGCTTATATCTCAGGATTCATTTATATTGATATTTTGATGTATAAGTTAAAGTATGTGCACTTGTTGACATTGGGAAACCAATATAATATTTTGTCAACTCACCTAGTAAGGTGACTGGGCCCTGCTCCCAACATCAATTATCAGAAACTTTATGTTACTGCGGCCCACAAATCAAAACTTCTGAGGGAACGTACAGTACTTTGCTGCTGAAACTTGGCTCACCGGTAATATCTACTCCTGCCATCATATTCCTAATCAGAACTATGCTTTCTTATTAAAGCCTCATTTATGAGGACTCATGGAGCCAAAGCCAATTTAGAGGAGGATACTTTGAGAAATCCTTGTACAAATTCTTCCATTATTTTATAATTGAAAATATGAGACCCCAGTGCTCAAACTTAAGGGCTTATCAACTTAGTGTTCAGGGATGGTATCAAGCCCATAGGCTATCATCAGATTTGGGCTCATACGGGGCAGTTAACCAAGCAGATTGTGTAATCTTTGGGTATTTCACTACATGCTAATTGCGACTTAACCATTCTGGTGGGTCATCAAATAGTATTGGGCACCAAAATTTGTTCAAGATTCTCCAAGGATCATATGGCAAAATTGTTATACATACTGTTCTTCCAGGTTGAAGCCAGACTTTGACCTAGGATTATTCACCATGAAAATTCAAAATTCAGAAATTACATGTGTCAAGATTCTGATATGACTGTAAAATAAGCTATAGTTTCAGCTGATTATAAATTAGATTCAAGGAGAGCCTCAAGATTGAGCATTTTAGTGTTGAGCAAAGTGAGTTCAATTTAATATTATTGGTTTGGCATATCAATGGATTTCTGACGAATTTTCAATGATCAAACAAACCTAATGGATCGTAGCAAATAGGGATTTACTAAGGGGATCATGTTAAATCTGCTGAGGAATACTGAGGGTTAATAGTTGATCATGAGAGTGAAAAGGGGGAGGTTTTTACAAAGAAAGAGAAGAGTAGGAAATGGGACCATCTAGTACTAAAAAAAGAGAAGAGTAGGAAAGAGTGAGGGGTAACCGTTAGCTTTTAATTAATCAAAGTATTATTGACAGGACATAGCTCCTTATAGAAAAGGCTTTATTATAATTAATTGTAGATGGCCAGAGATCCTCGTATCGCTCATCTGTTGCTCATTGGGTTTTACCTTGTGCAACTCATATGGCGGAATCAATCAAATCCGCTGTAAAGTTACCAATTGGCTATTCTGTGCTCTTATCTAATGCAAAATTAATGTCATCATTCATTGCTTTTTTCCATATCTACCTGATGATGAGGCATCTAATATCCTTGATTTTAGAGATCTAGACGAACGTGGGATTGAGGGCAATGTGCATCAATCAGTATGTGCTTTGGTGCCTTGAGAATGTCTTTCTAGTCAGAAAGAGATGAAAATGACCAAGCTTTGGCACATTTTTTATATTATAGTACTATCTTTGCTGAAAGTGATTATGATTTGGGGTTTTCAAGGATGAACTACACCAGATTAATACTGGAAATTATCCTAAAATTTGCCTCCATCCCATTAGGTATTTGAAGGCGGAAGATGAAATTGTTATTGCTAAAAACACTCAATTAGTGCAACAAATAATGCTATTTCCCTCCAAAAGCCCTGCGCATCTCTGGTGTTAATTATTAAGAAGAAGGACGAATCAAATCGCGCAACAATAGATTACCAGGAGTGGAACAATCTTACTAAAAAGGAATTTTATCCTTTACCACAGATTAATGCTGTGCTAGACCGCTTGGGTGGAGCACAAAAGTTTTCAATAATAAATTTAAATTCTGGCTGCTGGCAGATATAGCTACTAAAGGGCAACAAAAAACTTCTATGTTAATGGCCCAGTTCCTCTAACAACCTACTATAATGCTGAAGAGTCTGTGCAACGTCTCCACAATCTTTCAGCGAGCAACGGATAGTATCAATGCAATTTAAGAAATTTTCTGCATCCTAGGTTAATTTAGACGATATTAAGGTATTTTTCAGGACATTTACTGATCATTTGTGGCACCTGTAAGAAGTTTTTTGCCACCTCGCCAAGGCTGATTTTTAAAAAACCACATAAGTGTAATTTTTCCATGAGTAGATGGAATATTTAGGGTTTGTCATCAATAAACATGAATTGTGGCCCCATCCAGAAAAGTTTGAAGTAATTGGATGCATGGCCCAGCTGAGTAGCAAGTGTGATGTTCAAGTGTTTTTGGTAAAGATTGGCTGTTACCACCAGTATGTTAAAAATTTAAGTAAATTAGGGGAACCGCTGTTTCACCTACTCAAGACTGGGGTATCTTTTAAGTGTACTGGGAACTATCAATTAGCCTTTGATAAACTCAGGCTATATTTTACCCAAGCGCCACTGTATGAATAACCTAATTTTAATAAGTTGTTTATTATATAAATTGCTGCTTCTCTCAGCCATTGTGGTGGTGTTAAACCAATCTTATGATGATAGAATTGAGCACTCCATAACTTACTTTAGCCATACTTTGGGCATCCATCAATGAAACTATACGTTGACAGAGAAGGGTAGTCTTGCAGTCGTAAATGCATGTAACAGTTTCAGGTTTACATCCATAGTGTAGATTTCTTTGTATTACTGACCATGCCTCTCTACTCTAGGTACAGAATTTAAAGGATCATGAAGTATGGCTGGCTCAATGGGCGTTAAAAATACAAACCTAAAACTATAGAATCCAGCGTTGCCATTGGTAAAGCATTAAAACGCTGATGGATTATCTCAGTTGCCTACCATAGTCTTAGCAGCCAATGTGGCCAAGGAGTTGTTCAACAATATGTTAACTCAAATTTATGTTAAAAAACCAGCAGAAAATCAGCGTGTTTTAGAGAAAATAATGAAGAACATCGTTGTTCAAAATGGTAAGCTTAACAATATTAACAAAGATCAACAATTTTGGATACCTTATCCAATAGAACAAACGAATAGTATTATTGGGGCACACAAGGCGATAAGAATGGAGGTTTTAGAAGACGTTTGAGATGTTAAAGCAGCACCACGATTGAGAATCAATGGATCTTGACGTTCATAAAACCCTCTGGTGTTGTAAAGAATGACAAGTGGATTGCCCTTACAGAAAAGTAACCACTTATCAATTAGTTAAACCAACTTTTTCCTGGCACGCCATTTTCATTGATGTGGTGGGACCTCTTCCAATAAGTCCTGTCAGTGTAAATATATAATAGTGGCCATTAATCACCTCACCAAGTGGGTGGAGGCCAAAGCTAGAGACTTAGGGGCCATGACTACAGTTAAGTTAATCCTAAAATATATAATCTATCTCTATGGATGCGCCCAGTTTCTGTTGATGGACAATGGAACTAATTTTACATTTAAATGATCTTTAAACTCAACAATTTGATGAGTATAAGCGAGTTATTTTCTACATCATATCACCCTGATACTAATGGTAGTGTGGAGAGAGTAAATGGTACCCTTGGTGGAATTTTATGGGAGATAATTATGTATTAGGAGTATAGCTAGAACCTTTTCTGCCTTCCTCCATATTTACTTAAAACATCTCATATTACATAGCCACGGGCATCCTCCATTCACGTTACTCTATGGGAAACAACCAGCAATTCCCACAATCTTGTAGTCGTGCATGGATCAAGAAAATGTGCCCCTGATACCCATTTAGAACTGACTATAACCTTAATTTAACTTCAGAGTGGAGCATACTATAAGCACTGGCTCAAATAGATATCTGGAGCACAATAACAAGGACTAGCGGACCTTATCACACTTTGTTACGGTAGAATTGGTTCTATATCATGACAATCTTAGGATCAGATGGACTATTATTTTGGAACACTTATGGAAGGGCCCATTTGAGATCAAAAAAAGACATCTACTGGTGCCCACACTCTGAAGAATCACATATAAGGTCACATTATTAACAGTGTGCATGCTAAGTTCTTCAAAAAATATCAGCAGCTTGCTGGCCAAATGGCCTCCAGCTCTTAATTAGTTTTTGGGACCCTACTCATCATTATCCCTGATGTTTGTTTAAGCGGGGGAAAAGCTGGAATTGGTTTGACCAATCATCTGATATTATCATTATTATATCATCTAATTTTATAATTTTTACTAGTTTTTAGATACAATTGTTTGATTCTTATAGTGAATGAGTGAATGTGAGGCCCACGACTTTATATATAGTCACTAAAAAGTCAGATCATCTACTAATAATCAATTCACAAGAGCCCATCATTTCTAATGCTTTACATTAGTCAATCAAATCCTTAATCACCATAGGCTTACTCTTTGTTTTTTATTCCTCAATTACCAATGCCATGGCCTCAGTGTTACTATCAACTTTATATTAATTTTATACTTCTATGCCCCGCTCCAGCACAATATAATTAATAAGGGCCTTACCGTAAGTAAGGCCATCAGCTGGAGATTCAGTAGTAATTTGCCTAGTGACTTTTTATGAAAATAATTCAAAATTAGGCATTTGCATCCTTTATCTTGATTGGGTTTATGACTAGAATTTTTAAGCCATAAGTGTTTCTTGGTAGTCAGAATTTACATTAATGGATCTTGGTAAATGAGAAAAATTTATCTGTGATAAATGGTCATTGGAAAGAGGATCTTTTTCCAGAGGGAAGCTAAGTATAGTTTACACAAAATAAGAATATGGAGTGAGCTGTTTAGCCACTGAAAGTAGTATATACTACAGTATGATCATTTGTTTGTTAGAATAAACCTTATTATTGATAAAAAGGTTTTATTATCGTTGTGTTACCCCAGTTACTGTACTCAAATATCAAGGGGTTGTTTTGTGTGTTAGTACAAGTGAAGTGGAAAGATGACGCCCTAGCGCTGATATTAAAAGAGGTGGAATTGAATTTATTGCAGAGAAGGCCAACCATGGGATGGACACTTCCGAATATGACTCAGAAGAGACAAAACTTAGTACCAGGGAAGGCACCCCAGAGAAGCGATGCTATCTCTTGTTGCCAGCGGGAACGCCACTTATGGGGAGTAGGAGGGGACGTGTGAAGGGGCTGTAGCCACAATTGAACACGTGTAGAGGAAGGGGTCTGATTTGATGAACCATACTGGGAACCAGGAGGAGACCAGCTGTTGGCGACGCGGTGGGAGGTATTCAAACATTCACGCTTGAAAGTGGTCCATCAAATGAGACCGGAATATGTGAATATCTTCTGGGAGGGTGGGGTGGAGCCTTCTATGGCATCTAAGACAATCGTGTGGATGGTCCACATGGCGATTGCAACCACCAAAGCACGGAGAGAGGGTGGAAGGGAGGAGGCCATTGATAGAGCAAACATATCTCTTGACAGACTGAAGGGATGCTTTTGATCCTGGCCCAGCAGACGTTGAACTTCACGCCATACCACTTTAGAGGTAGGGCACTTCTCCAGGCGGTGGAACAGCGTTCCATACTGGCCACACACGACACAGGATGAGTGTAAAGCGTTATGGTGCTCAGCTGTATGATACACCCGCCTCAGGCAGCGCCACACATGGGAGTGGACTTGAGGCTGCAACAGAGGATGGTGTGCGTATTTCCAGATTGTTTTTTGGGTTTCAATGGAGTAAGGGATGTCTATCATGTCCAGGTAGTCCACCCTGGATAGGACATGGGGACGTGTGGGGATCACGCCATCTTGGATGGGTAGCCCCTGTACCTTTTGTGTGAACTGAGGAGAGGGGCGGCCTCTCTGGGCTGTGTGTCCGCTAAAACAAATTCTCCACTCAGCGCTCCGCATGGAGAGGAGGATTCGTTTGTAGTGGGCTTTAGTCCCATGAGGGCCTGTGGCCGATGTGTGTGATGCGAGGTATTTCATCAGGGAGTGGGGGGTTCAATGGGTTGTTGAGGCCCAAGGCTTGGGAGAAGTTGGAGCAGGCCGCGCAGGACCAGTTTTGGGAGGGGAGCGTAGGGGCAGTGACGGCCGCTATCCAGGTACCCAAGATCTTGGCAGCATGGGCTCTAAAGTCGAGCAGACCCATTCCACCATGATGATGAGGGCCAAACATGACCTCTAGCCATACTGGTGGAGGGCGGCCTGACCAAAGCCATCCTTGCAGCAGGGCATACAAGGATTTGAAGAAGCTTGGGGAGAAGGGGATGGCGTGGGCTCCAAACCAGACTTTGGAGAGGATCATAAAGTTGGCTAAAACAACCCTGCCAGTAAGGGAAGTAGGGTGGGCTCTGAGGGAGGCGATGCGCTCTGTCACGTTGTCCAGAATACGGCACTCCATTACTGCTGACGCGTATCCGCCTGCCTCCATCCACACGCCCAGATGGCGTACCAGTCCTATGGTAGGGCATGGCACGAAGGGGAGCACCAGTGGGGCGGTGTGTGTTGAGCTGGTAGGGCGAGGACGTGGGCGAGCAGATGGGCCAGGTTGGGAACTAATTTCTGGGGCCCAGCAGTTCTGAAACCGACCAAGGGGGATGATTTCAGTCTTGGAGGCGTTCAGTGCCGCGTTACTTATCTGGGAATACTCCTGGATGAGAGCTTCAAGCGCGCGTGCATCTTGATTATTAAACACCCCAACCACAAAATCATCTGTGAACGCCATTATCTTGACTGGGGCTTGGCCTGGCACATGGACCCCAGTGAGTTGGGCATTCACATTTCGCAGTAGTGGGTCAAGACTGAAGTTGTATAAGAGTGGGCTGAGGGGGTCCCCTTGTCGCAAGCCCCTTTGAGGGCGGACTACTTCCGTTAGGAAGCCAGGGCCATGTACTGCCATTGTTGTAGATTCCGTGAGCAGCATCACCCAGTTGATGAAGCGAGGGGGTGCGCAGAATTGATGGAGGCAGGCCCTGAGGTATTCCCAGTTTACTCTATCATAGGCCTTCTGATGGTCCAAGAATACAAGTGCCCCAGAGGCTGTGGACTGACATGCATTAGCCACAGAATGCACGTTATCCCAAATTGACCTTCTGGGTATGAAACTGAATTGTTCTGGGGAGATGGTGGCAGATGCTACAGTCCCTAAACGGTTAGCCATGATTTTTGTTAAAATTTTAGTGTCTGTGTTATTTAAAGAAATGGGGCGCCAGTTGGCTAAGTCTAGCTTATCCCCTTTCTTGAAGAGCGTGACAGTAAAGGCCTCATGTCCTCCTGTTAGGAGGCGTGTTTCCAACAGGCTTTGGTTAAGTGAGGCGAGCAGCAATGGGGATATATATTTGAAATACTTTTTGTAGAATTCATATGGAATGCCATCTGGGCCAGGGCATTTTCAGTTTGGTGCACCGCGAATGGCTGTCCATAATTCATTTGGAGTAATCAGATTCATTATTTCTGGGTATCAGAAAATGGTGCAGATGTGGCCTGGTTGAGAAATTCTGCCACTTCGGCCAGCTGAATTGGATCAGATTGGTACAACTTGGAGTAATACTTTTGTGTTTTGATTGCCACTTCAGCTGGTGTATCTGCAATGGAATCATCCAATCTTCGCACCTGTGTGCAGGCCACACTCTGGCATGGTGCGAAAAAATTTTTAAAGAAATGTGTGGTGCACTTGTCGCCTTTTGTGATGTGTTTGGCCCTGTACTGAACACAAACCCGATGTTTGTGTTGCCTTTTGATTGCGTTGAGGTGGGCGGCTGCCTCCACCCACTTCTGGCCCCATGCAGAGCTGTATCCTGTAGCTAGGATATTGGACTTCAGGTGTGCCAACTCTGCCAAAGTGCGCAAAATGACTGCCAATGTGGCTCGTGAGCATCTGGAGGAGAGATGGCGAGAGTGGCAGATGGTATCATCTTTGAAAGTTGCCCATGTGGAAATGGGGTCCATGCAAAACGGTGCAACAAACTCTTTTGCCAAAGTTGCTGATTCCACCCTCATGGAAAATCCTGGCGACGCAAGCTTGGAGGGGCGGATTTTGCACCGTTGTGGGGCCTTGCAGCTGTGACAGGTAGGTGGTAGGTTATCAAGACCAGTCAATGGTCAGAGAATTCCATTTTTGTTGTTTTAAAAGTGGGATATGTGGGGTTGGAATTTCGCCAGTGTAAGGATAAGGTTGATGTGGGACATAGACCTTAATTGACCGTTGTGGACATGGGGGCGCGTCATGTTCTCAAGCAGCGGGGCTTGCCGCAGCCATGCATCCATTAACCCAATAGTGGCCTTTAGAACGCGAAGTTCAATGTGGCCCTGGGGGGCGTGGGAGGAGGAAGGCCACTGGTCCGTTGGAGTGTTTAGCCAGCAGTTCATATCGCCAACTACAAAAGGATCTGAGGGTAGCAGGAGGGATTTGACTGATGAGAAAAATTCTCAACGCTCTTGTGCACCGGTTGGGGCATAGATGTTGATGATAGCGTGTACCTCATCAGCCCACAAGAAGATGACAACAAGGACTCAGCCATTGAGGAAGGTTTCTGACAATAAAAATTTGAAAAAAGTATTTTTCTGAATTAGCACCCCACAGTGCTCTGACCAAAAGGATAGGGATGGGAGGAGCATTGTTTTCCAAGCTTCCTCAGAACCTTGTGGACAGTGGGACTCCTGGATGGCCAGGATATCCACGGGTAAATTTTGTAGTAAGAAACTCAGTTTCCTAGCCTGGGACAGGGAGGCCTTGATTCTGGCGATATTCAATATCCCTAAAGTGAAGGTTTCCCCCATCGTACCTTAGGTGTGAGGGGGTGGGCACCCGGGCCCACCAGCCTCCTCTAGATCCCCACAGGCCTTCTTAGCAGCGCAGGTGTTAGCAGCAACACTATCAGGATTTTTGTTAATTTTTGTGGAGAGACTTGCATTGGCTTTGGCCTTCACTTTTTGTTTCCCTGACATCAGATGAATTTTTTGCGGTGCAGATGAGTTCGGTGCACTGTTGAGTGGGTCAAAAAAAATTTTAGTTGGGATGGGTCCCAAGTTGGTTTTGACTGGAGCTTGGGTGCAACAATTGGGTGAGATCGAGTCCCCCATCAGATCCTCAGATTGAGTGGCCCAATTGGCATGGGCTTCCCAATCTGATTGGTTGATGGATTCCCAAGTTTCTTCCGCCATGAAGGTTTCAATGTCCTCCTGGCGTTGGGAGTGTGGGATAGCGGTGGTGGCTTTGGCCGCTTCCTTGGCCATGGCCCTGCAGGCCTGCTTGGCCTTCTTCTGCTCTTGTGGGGAAATAGGCTTTACCAGTAGGTAGCAGCCTTGTGCTCCCCATGTAAACCTCTAAAAGAGGTGAAATTGAGTTTATCATTAAAATAAAATATGTGGGCATCCATGCTGAGTAAAAAGAGTACAAAAAGGGAACAAGGCTGTAGCTTTGGAAGTTGTAGCTGGCATGTAAATTGCCTCTACCTGTTGGTTTAAATGGTCTTTGGATAAAACGATATTCCTATGCCTATATAAGCCAGAGGGTAATGAGCCCACCACATCATTACTGATAACACAAAAGGGGCTTGATAGACACATGACATGATTATAATACTGAGGGCTGGCACAAACTGTGTTTGTTAAGTCAAACATAATTCTATTATGCATTTATATTATCAACCATCTAATCCTAATACCAACGCTTTATTAACCATTCATGAATTATGCCACTGCTCTATGTCACACAGTTGAATGACTTTTGAGGATGCTTTGGTAAATGATCAAAGGCCTATATATAGAAGCCACTTTCCATCTAATTTCTTGTATAACATACTCTGGAATTTTTGAATTACACTTCCAGATTTGCAGGTTTTCTCTTGAAATTACTTAGGTGGATTATCCAAAAAGCGATAAATAAAGTAAAAACTGGTTTATAATTTTATTGATTTTATTATCAGAAAAACTGAATATTTATAGGTTTCAAAAGGGTTTAGTATCTACCTGAGCTAATTAATTGCTGAGCAATCAAATCCTCCATCCCCTGATTGGGATGATATTGATCATTCTTATTAATCTTGATAAATTTAGATAAATTATGCTCCCCTTCCAATATTGCCAGGGGAATCAGTGAGGTAGAATATTTGGAACCAAGAGAATTTGGCAAAATCCAGACACTTCCCCTCTCAATATCTGATCACAGAGGAGGGTGAATACAGCTTATCACTATAATAGTTTCAACATGGACAATTGAGTATTCCAATCCTTTTCAGAATATAACTCAATAAGGACCAGCCCAGTTGGATCCTAATTTCTCAGTTTGCCCATCATGTTGATAGTGATAATACATAGCATAATCCCAATCTGATATTCAGGTAAGGCGGGTTTATGTTGATTGCTTCTTTGGGTCTCCTTTTAAGTGGTTACTTCATATTGATTTTATAGCTTGAGCTTGAAGATGGATAATATCATCAGCCAGATTTTTATAATTGGATCAGGGTTTCTGATATGCTTTCTTCAAGTATTGCCCAAACACTAGAAGGGACTGAGGGATATTGCCAATATATGCAAATGAAAAGCAACATCTTGATAATTTGATGATAGCTTATTTGATATGCAAACAAGGCACTAGGCAAATAAAAGTTCCACAGAGATGGGTCAGTGGAAGCCAATTTCCTTAAAATCAACACTATGGTTTCATTGACTCATTCAATAGACCCATTCGTGGATGGATTATAAGGAATGACAATTTTTGAGCAGTATTTAATAATTTGGATAATTTCTGTAGGAGTTGCGAGGTAAAATTAATCCCATTGTTGGACATAAGGACTTTAGGACACCCATTCTGAGTAATAATGTGCTGGTAAAGGAATAGCGCTGTGGTATTAGCAGATGGGGTGGCAATGGATATGGCCTTGACCCATTTAGTTAAATAGTCAACAGCAATGATAATTTATTGATGTCCATGCAATCCCTGAGATAAAGGCTCTACAACATCAATACTTACCACTTCAAATGCCTTAGTCGGTGTGATTACTTGATGCTGATAAATAGGGTTGGACGTACCATGATTTTTACAAATGAGACATGAGTTAAGGGTCTCTCAAATGGTTTCAGCCATATTATTCCAATATATTGGGTTTTCAACCACTCCTGGGTTTTCTTTAACCTGCTATGACCTACTTGTTCATGTCTTTCCATGACAGTATGAAATAAAGAGTTTAGGTGCAAAAAGGGTAACCACTTAGATTTGCCTTCTTATACAAAGCTCTTTTCCAAATCATGGTATCTTTGATAATAGATTTTAGGAAGGCTCGATCCTCTTCAGATTCTCAATCCCACAACTCAGGCTGTCTAATGAGATTATATAGGCGTTCTTCCTTTCCCAAATCAAGGTCAGTATAGGCAGTCGAGATTGACCATTAGCATTTTGATGTTGAGCACCCAAATAATGAACAATGGAAAGTTCATAATTTTGCAATCTTAGAGCCCAACGGGCTAATCTCCCATCAGGATCCTTCATATCTTGCAACCCACTTAAAGAAGAATGGTTGGTAATAAATGTAAAATGGTTACCATATAGGAAGGAATGGAAGTACTTAATTGCTAAAATTACAGCTAAATACTCCCACTCAGTTACACTGTAATTTCATTCAGCTTTGAACAAAGTTTTGCTATAAAACGTGACAGGATGATCATTCTGCTCTTTGTCACACTGGGATAAGATAGCCCCAATAGCGACATTACTTGCATCAGTATGTAAGAAAAAAGGCTTATCAAATTGAGGATGAATTAAAACAGGTGCCTTAGTCAAGGCATTTCACAGAGAATTTAATGACTGTTCTGAGCTGAACTCCACTCAAATGGCACCCCTTTTTGTAACAGATGGAATACCAGTTCATCCATATCAGCAAACTTAGGTACAAATTGCCAATAATACCAATCATATTGATAAAGACTTGAATATCCCATAGAGAGGTTGGAGGTGACATTCGTTGAATAGCTTTAAGTTTTACCTGATAGGGGTTGAATCCCTTTAGCTGATACCTGATGTCCTAAGAATTTTCATTTCATTTTGGAAAGGTGTACATTTTGAAAGGTTTGAGCTTTGAGGAAGAATCCTAAATTTGTTTGAAAACTTCTTTTGTTTGACCCAAATGTTCAGTAAATGTTTTAAAAAACACGGTAATATCATCCAGATATACCAGAACACAGGTGAGCTTTAAGTACCATAACCTACCATCCATGGCCCTTTGGAAGATTGCTGGGGTGTTGCTTAATCCTTGTGGCATATGGGTTGGTTCAGGTAAACCCTCACTGGATATGAGGGCACATTAAGCTCGGTCTTCTGGGGATAACTCAATTTGCCAGTATCCACTGGCTAAGTCCATTGCAGAAAAATAAGTTGAGACAGCCAACAATTAAAGGAAATCAATCTGTGGTAAAGGATAGCTATCTTGTCAAGTAGTGGCATTCAAATAATAATAATCCTTAACCACCCAATGGGAACCACTCTTTTTTCTTAATCAGCAGCAATGGGGAGGCCCAAGGATTGTTAAAAGGCTTTAATAATCCAGCCTCCATTAGTTGATGCAATTCTTTGGTAACCTGGGCTTCCTCCACTTTGGATTTATGATAGGGCTTAGCATGAAGAGGAAGGTGATTGGCAGTTTCAATGGAGTACATTACTCCTTGTATCTTACCAAAATTGTAAGTATGCTTAGCAAAAAATGTCGGAGTATTCTTCCAATAATTAAAATAATTGTTTCTCCTGATTTTTAGTAAGGTGGTTCCATATTGCGGGCCCCACAGTAAGAATTTCCTGATCACTTTCCAGCTTAAAACCTTGTAAGCTTCCAAAAGGTTTAACGTCATAGATTCGAGATTAGGGTAATAATTTGATAGAAGCAATTGGATGTTATCTATCTGCCATCTTTGGATCATTGGTAAGGTTTGCCAATAAATCAGATAACATCCATAATAAGTATAATCCAAAACCCCAAGCAAGGCAAGATTTTATTTAGCAGAAGATTTGAAAATGCCTTTGACTTGTAAAAAATGTCCTTTGGGAATAAAAAATGTAAAGAAGTATTAACAATTACCTGAGATTTTGGCTGAATAACTAGATTCTTGGGGGAGAAAATTTACATCCCTTCTTCTATGTCCGCCGTTGTAGGGGGTAATTTTACTCAAGGGTATTCAACATGGCATTGAATGGAATAAGACCTTTTTGACCCTCTAGAAGACATAACCTATGTCTAGTATGAGCAGGTTTGGACAAAAGCAATGGAACTCTATACCCCAAAAGGGATAGATAGGAGTTGGGGTAATTAAAAATCCATTGAATTCCCGCAAAAATTAATTCCCTAATAGTATGTTGTACCTCAAGTTATTGAGGACAATGGCTGGGATTGTAAAAGTTATCTTCCCAATTTTCAGTATAAGTGATGAAAAAGCTCCAATTGACAGATTACTCTGAGGTCCCACAGTGCCATATTCTTCATAATGAGAAATATTGGGCGTTAACTTGATCCGCTTGATAAACTTCAACAAGACAACGTTTACTGGAGATCCAGTGTCAATGATAGCTTTTGAATTGACTTGATCCACTCAAAATTCAATTTGGGTGATGGTATTTCCAAACTGAGAGGATAAAGCCAACAAGGAGGGCAACTAATAGGAGGAATGTTCATCTTTATTATACTCTACAGGGCTTTGATGGTCCTGTTGCATACTCATATCATTATCAAGGTAAAAATCTTATTGGTTTTATCTTTTTTCTTCTTTTCATCAGCTTCTTTCTTATAACAGCAGTCCTCAGTATGGAAATATCAGTGATAGTAATTACACTGAATGGTTCTAGTATTATCAGGCACAGTGTAAACTTTAGGGCGACTAGGCCTTGGATAATTGTAAACTTGGGGTTTTTCAGAAAATTGAGGAGGCAATTCCAATAAGGCCTCCTTGATGTCTAAAATACTTCTGAAGTTCTTTTTTAAGCTGCTAAGGTAAACTTGCATCTGAGTCTAAAAGTAAAAGCAAACATAACTGCAGTAACATCATCATCCAACTATAACTGACCACACACTACCAAAGTCTGAGCTTCCGGATAGAACCAATGAGCGAAATCTTATATTGATTCATTTTGGTGGGGTTGTATACCCATAAAAGCCTGTTTCTGAGAGGATAAGGTTTGCTCACTCCCAAATTCTTTGATTAACGCTTCTTTGACCTGAGACAAAATTGAGCAAGTCATCAAATGGGGCACCATTATATCATGAGCCAATCAAGTAAGGCAATTAGGCAAGTAATTCAACTTTTGGTGACCTGTGGCCTCACTTAGAGACTTCTCATAAATAGAGAAAAGAGAAAATGCTGACTTCAACTGGAAAGTATTTATCTTTAAATACAGGTTTAAAACTCATTAGAGCATTGGCCATCAAAACATGCACTCCAGGCTTTTCCAATTGATTGGAGATATAAAAACTAGAGTCTGAATCTTGGAAAGAAAATTGGGGATAAGGCCCAACTGTCTCAGTATGAATTTTACTAATCTGTTGATTCAGATCATCATGCCCCACTTTCTCATCCAACCGGAGAGTTAGATTTATAATTTTGCCCCTGCTGTGCATTGTAATTAAGTTCTAGTGTTTCAATTTTCGCTTGGAGCATCTTTTCTTTTGATTCATAAGCTTGTAGCAGTATGTTTGTGTCCTTTTCCCATTTACCCAGATTACTCAATTCATTGAATAAAGACTGAAGCTACAAGAGGGGGTCAATAAGTACCTCATTGAGGGTTAAGTTACGCTCCTTGGTCACTTTATAAAATTGCTCACATAAGCGGTCCATCATACTCAATAGAGTGTTAATTTGTTGAAGGATACTGAATGCCCATCAGTACCCAGGGATCCCCAAGGTCCATCCACGCCTGGTTGTCCGTGGGGCCCTTCAAGCCCTGGGGGTCCACGAGGTCCATCCACGCCTGGTTGTCCGTGGGGCCCTTCAAGCCCTGGGGGTCCACGAGGTCCATCAGCGCCAGGAGGTCCATGTGGTCTTTCAACCCCAGGAGGACCCATAGTTCCAGAGGTTTTCTCTACTTCGTTGACTTGAAATTGAATTCCAGAGTACATTTGCTCCAGTTGGAAGAGACAGTTTTTGATTTCCTCTTCCATTGATTGACTACACTCAGAGAGTTGGGAAATACCCTCTCTCCATTCTCTCTAAATTTCCTGGACTCTCTTTGGGAACTGTAAATCAACAAAACTGGACATCCTGTGGTCAAGCTGAATAAGCTGTTGATGTACTTCATTAAGAAGGGTCTTATTAATGATGGCTTTGCGATTATCTCTGCTAAACTCAGTGCCAGACTTGAAAAACTCAGTAATATAATTATTCAAGGACTGGAGTCCTTCTATCAAATTAAGCATCCCTTGATGATGCATTTCCACTACAGTAATAAATGGTATAAGGTAGGGTGTACAAGCTGGTGCAAATACTGCTTGGTGCCAATTTCTGGCATTGGGGAGGTTTGTAACACTACCTGCAATACAGAGGATACAGCATTAGATCGAGATCTAGTGGAATAGATTCCAGGAATTAGGGCACCCTTAAGCATTTGGTTGACACTATTGCGCAAATCCTTGGGCTGTATTTGAAAGCTTGTGGTGAAGCTTAAGTTAGGACTGTAAAAATCCAAGTTGTCACGGAATTCCAACATAGAGGGTACTCTTGGGATTTTGGTTCTTGTTGAACGGAACCTTCATAATATACTGCCTTGCTCATGGTCTTGAGCTTCTTCAGGCGAAAAATGAGAATCCAGGTAGTGATTGACGCTTTCACTGGTGCATAACTCAGAGTGTCCCTGTGTTGAGCACCACTCTGGAAGTTTTTAATTACACTTCCAAATTTGCAGGTTTTCTCTCAAAGTTACTTATGTGGATTCTCCAAAAAGTGATAATTAAAGTAAAAACAGGTCATAAATTGACCTAATTTTTATTATTGGAAATTTTGAATATTTATAGGTTTTGAAAGGGTTTGGGATTTATATGAGCTAATTAATTGCTGAGTGATCAAATCTTCTATCCCCTGATCGGGATAAGACTAATAATTCTTATTAAACTTGATAAATTTAGATAAATTGGGCTCCCCTTCTGATATTTCTGGGGTATTTGGTGAGGTAGAATATTCAAATATGAGAGAATTTGGCGAAAACCCAACACATACCCTCTCGATCTTAGTGTCTCATATTATGTTTGCAACTCATCTTGGAACTCAGGGGCCCCTAATTCTCAACTCTCTGGTTCTCAAATTAAATTGTACAAATAATCTTCTTATGGGGTCAATACAGCAAGCGTGGGCATCCTCAAGAGACCATCCACAATTGAAAATTGCCTAGTGCAATGAACAAAGGTAAAGTCAAAATTTTGGGCGTAAGGCCATTTAGCTAATCTGGCATCATGGTCCTTAATTTGTTACAACAACCGAATTAACTAGTGGTCAGTGATAACCATAAGATGGGCTCTGTACAAATATAATCAGAGATGTTCTGTTGCTATTTTTACCACTAAGCACTATCCTTCAGCAAAAGTTTTTTTGTCCTTAATTAAGGTTTTTCTGTAGTAGGCCATGGAATGGTCAACTTGGTTTTCATTGTGTTGAGCTAAGATGGTTCATACTTCCATTTCACAGCGTCAGTGAGTAAAAGAAATGAGCAATTTACCTTGGGATGAGCTAGTATAGGATTTGTACAAAGATCAGTATCACCATATTAGGGCTTTCCCCTAATCAAGTCGCCATTTAAAGCAACCCTTTTATAAAAGATAAACAAGAGGATCAGCTAGGTCAGCAAACCAAGGGATAAACTGCCAATAGTAACCCACCTTTCCAAGGAATAATTGGATATCCCATAAGCTCTGAGGGCGTGGCATCTTCTCAATGGCTATGACTTTATTAGTAATGTGCTGTCTTCCTTTAAGACCTCATGCTCCAGGAGTTACATTTCAGATTGGAAAAAAAGAGCATTTTAAGCCAAAATTTAATAAAGGCCTTCCAAAAATGTGTAAATATCTTTTGATGAAGCGAAAGATTATTAAACGTTTTAAAACATATGATTATGTTGTTGAACTAAATAAGGACACAAGACATTCACAAGTCTCCCAGGATCCCATCCATTGCTTGGTGGAATATGGTAGGTTTACAAAGCCCTTGGGAAATCCTAGTTGGCTCAACGGTCCTTCATTAGCAATAAGTTCACACTTGGACCAATCTTTGAGCGCCAGCTCTACTTTTTAGTACCAACTGGTAAGTTACATTGCAGAAGTACTGGGACCCATCAAGTAATTGGAGTGAGTCATCAGTTGGTAAAGTGAGTATTTATCTCTTTCAGTAACAGAGTTAAGACTTTGGTAGTTCATCATCATCCAATGGCTACCATATTTTTTGACTATCAGGAGAGGGGATGACCAGGAGATACAAGAAGTAACTAGCAGTCCAACATCCAATACCTGATAAGAACTAGCAGTCCAACATCCAATACCTGATAAGTTCAACAGCCACCAGAGCTTCTTTGATTCTGCTTTTTTAATAGGGATGGGACTAAATAGGTTTAGCATCCCATTTTCCACATGATGTAGGACGTCTTCCTTATTTCCAAATTCATAAGTAGAGGTCAAGAAAAGGTCATAGAATAATTATAACAACAGCTCAACTTTGGCCCATTGTACACTAGTCACCTTGCTATGAATAGAAGTCTCTATTAGGACTACCTTAGGAGGAAATTTAGGCCCAGAATTCGTAACCTCCTAATTCTATGTACATTATCAATATTTTAATGCAGGTAGCAAGCAAACATAAGCGGTTAACATACTAAGTCAACTGTCCTAAGTTATTGGCTATATTTTTCAGATAGCATGGAAATGTTCTCAGCATAATCAGGATCTAGGATCCCTAGGAAAGTTTAGATTTCCTTCACAGAAGAGTTCTCTAATGTCAGATACTTAGAGTATTGGGCATAATGGGAAGAATATCAAACAATCAAACCCTACAAGAATATTATGCCTAAACCAGAAATGATGTTAGAGTAATTCCATCAATTAAACATACAGAAAATAATAATTGGAAAGGATCAACTCAAAACAAGAAAATTTTCATCCGACTGACTTGGGCCCAAAATAACCCAAGACAAAGTATTGACTAACCAAAGTAAAGGATTTTCAAAATGTCAAGCGACCACTACATCAAGTGACATAAGAGGCAGTAGTTCAAAACATACCCTCAAAAGGGAGAATCTGGATTTTTACCAATGATTGACTTAAGCTATACCAAGTCTCATAAGATTTGGGTTTATAATGGTACATTTCTTACCTATGAACTTTATTCTACAAAAGTACTCATGAGCCTAAAAAAGTGATATCCAACCTTTACCTTGATTAATAAATCCCCCTTCTATTAATTATATTATTAATTTTCTTTAGTAAGTTTATATCTGTTTTATGTAACATATAAAAGCTTCAAAGCTAACTTATAGAAAAGCTATGATTTTTAATTTATATCCGTTTTTAGTAACTTTTCTTTACTAATTCCCTTCTCCCTTACCATGAGTAAAATACTCTAGTTTTTAGGACCTAAGCGAGACTTGGCCACTTCAATTTAAATAAAAAACTTATTAAAGTATTATAAATGAACTAATTTTCAAATTTTGGGCTTCTTGGGAACAGCACTAACAAGCCTATTAAAAATGAAGCCCTACAGGTTAGAGCTCACTACAAAGGGCACAGCCATCGCATAATAATACCTGCATCTAATTGATTGCAGCATGGAAGATAATCCTATTTCTAGTATAACCCGCTGGGTGCACAATGAAAAATGATAAAGAATATGACTTATTGGAAAGTCGCCCTTGGTCTAATATATGAATTAAAAGAAAATTCAAGGAAGATCCCATAATCTCAACGTCTAACCTGTATCTCCAATGAAGGGGTTTGAGAATTACTTAAAGGAATTATAAACCCAGAAAAAAGTCAGCCACAAAATGGCATCTGCCGTGGACAGAGCTATCATAATTTATATAAATTTATTGCTCTTCAAAGACATGCAGTTCAAGTGAAAATCTTTCCCAATACATCATGTAGTTTTTATACAATTAAACTTTACCATATAGTGAATTTATAGGAGTTTATAATTTGGAACTCCGTCATCAAGCAAAATTTAAGGGCTTCAAAAAAGGACTATTAACAGGTATATAATTTAATATCTCAAAGTATAAGTGACATGTGGCGACTATAAAAGCAAATCATTCCTTATCATTTAACTCCATAACAAATGAGGACCTTTAATTCTGGAGTTATCAAGTATGTGGATAAAAGCTATGGAACTCCTCAGAAAGGATATTGCAGAGTTTGATACAAAAAGCCATAGCTAATTGAATGTTTTGCTTAAGAGCTTCAATGACAAAATACTGAAGCTTGAGGCGAAATGGCAGCCCATAATTTACTAGATGCATATTAAGGAAATAAATATTAAACCATTGAGTCCCAAATTGGAACATTTCTTATTGAATTAATGATAACAAAGCCATTAAATCTCAGAGGCTTGATCAGTACCTTAAAACCCCTTTTTCAGATTGCCCAAGGTGAAAAGAATCTAGTATTCCATGAAACTGAGGTGGCTATTCACTCAATTGCCAAGTTACTTGAAAAATTAGAGAGCAATATGTGGAGAAAATCTCCTGACTGAAAGGACATTGACCAGATCTACAATCGCCTTAATGAAGTTGAGAAACTCTGAAACACTATTAAAGAAGAATTGAAAGTCAAAATTGACAAGATTCCTAATGCGCTGAATTCAAGGAGATAAAGGAGGACTTAATACAGCGCATTGGAGTATTGGAGGCCAAGAATAAGTTCTTACAAACTTACACTCTAATGCTTAATAAAAAATCAATGCTCTTGACATCTGCGTTAAGAACCTGGAGGATGATAAAGCTGCTCTTGAAAGATTTTCTAATTTTCTGGATGTAGTAAAAAGCCTTACGCTTGAATCAATGGAGCAAAGTCTCAACCCTTTACGGGATTGATTTCTCCATATCACTTGAAAAGTTGAACATAGCAATACGTGGTTTGAGATAACTGAATCAGAAGCTCTTGACATATATGTTGGCACAGTTTGAAAGCCACTACCTTCAAAACTTCCTTCAGAGATAAGGTTACTCTTGGAAAAATGAGTATTACATCGTTCCTCTACATCAATGAAGCTGTAATGGAAGGTGCAACTGATCATCAAAAGGTTAAGCATATTAAATCTTTTTTAAGCTTTATGGCTCATGAGGTTATGGAGCACCACATGGAAAACCTGAATACTTAGGTTGAAGTAAAGGTAGCTTATCAGATAGTTTTAGTTATATGCAAAGCTTGATTATGAAGAAATAGGCTATTATGAGGATAGCGCTATGGCAAAATGAAACTGAAACCAAAGTTGTGGATTATTTCTTTAAAGTGGCTCTAAAGTTGATGGCTCAAAGATGCTTACACTGGATGATGCCATAGTTGCCAATGCTGTTGTTTTACATAGTATCTTGACCTAGCCATTCCCGTCACATTAGAAAAATGAAGCTTCAACTCTGTCATTGACATCAAAAAAGCCCTTGTTAAAATTGAAATTAAAAACCAGAAACCTCCCAGTAGGCCATCATGAAACTCAGAGTGTATACCGTGGTGGAAAAAAACCCAAAAAGTGGAGAAGCTCAAGTACAACTATTCCAAGAAGAATAACTACACCAAAGTCGTGTGCTTCATGAACCCTGCCCTTGCCAAGCAGAAAAAGGCAGTCATATTGGGGTAAAGTGCCTCTAAAGTCAAATATCTAAAGTACCAGAAAACATATAATACCTATTTCTCATATCATGTGATCAAGAAAAACGATTCTAGCAATAATTCTGAAGGGGTTTATGATAAATAATGTTAAAATATTTTAGGTACTCCCACTTGGATTTTAATATTATATTGTTTAACGCTGAATATATTGACAGCACCCAAGTTTCAGAGGACACTTACCTCAGTCAAGTTTATTGGGTTCTCAAAAAATAATTGATATGGCCAGTGATGCTGATCAGTACCTTGCCCTGTTGGTCCAGCCCATTTGATTGTACACAGTCTATTAAGAATCAAGAATAGTTATCTTAATACTGCAAAAAAGCTTAATTCAATGCTACACCTTAAAGAGGTCTTAGCATTACCGCCAAAATTTGGAGGAACCATAACCAAAGAAGAGGTGGTGATTTGGAAGTCCAGAGAAATGGCTATCTTGGATTTGATTTTACTAATCAACATCATTTCTTCCTAACTCATCGAGAAAAACAAGCTTACCCCAGACCTTGAGTACATCCATGAGTATAGCATTAGTCCAAATAACACCAAAGCTATAGTGCTTATTATTTCCTGCCTATTTGAATTGGCAAACTAGTTTTTTTTTCATTTTCCCACAATCGTTTTGGAAGGCAGCCAATATGACATACTTATTAGGGCATGATTTATAATTGAGCATGAAGGAGTTAGCATCTTAAAGATAGGATATCTATCTCTCCTAATCCATGAAGCACCTTGTGGTGGATAAAAAAGAATCAATCAAGAAGGAATAATCTTGTCCGGTTAAGTACTCTGTTACCGCTTTACCTTTACAATATTTTATTTTCTGAAAAACAAAAAGCTCCATAATTTAGTAGAATAAGCAGATGAAATAACATACTATTCTACCAAGGGGGTAAGCATCAAACCGGGAGAAAAAAGTGGCTTCTACCAACAAAAGCTGAAGATACCTCCAAATTTCTATTACATGTCATTAGCATTAATGAAGTCAGTAGATTTGAAATGATAGTATTACCAATTATTCTCAACCAATCTTATCAGCGGCCTTTAAGCTACTACTTAGAAACCTGACAGATCTTGATATTTTATTCAAAAAATACCAAACGTTTGCAAAAAAACAATTATTACAAACGAGAATTTGATAAGGTACATTTTGGTACTCAACTTGACTTGTGCATATCCACAAAAATTTAATTTGCACCATACTTCAGGTCCAGATAACTAATAATTTAAACTCGGGATGAAAACGATAAGGTTCATCAACTACTTGAAAATTACCAAGATGTTTTCTCTACGTCACATTCCAACTATGGCCACATGAAGAACTGTATACAAAACCACTAATGCTAAAAACAATTGGATACATAGTTTTAACATAGGAGATTCAACCTCAACATGATTAAAGACATATATGAAGAGAAGGTAGATAAGCAATACATAAGCAATGAGCTCAAGCAACTATTGAATACCTGCTTACTTGTGACCACCCAGAGTACATGGTCATCCCACTGTTACTCGTAGAAAAAAATTGTGGTCAATGAATAGTGATGGATTACAGGAAACATAACAGCTTCATTATGAAAGACAGCTCTCCTATTTTAAAAACAACGATGCTCTGCCCAAATCTCTGGATCAAATTTCTTCTGCGCAATGGACCTCACCAGTGGCTAAAGTTAGATAAATTTAATGATAGAGGGACAAGAAAATTGCGCGTTGATATGCACAGAAAAGTATTTTAACCTACGCGGCTCTCACAGAGATAATGCAATGTGGCTGCCTCAGTTCAATGGGCAATAAACTTATATCATGCAAGATCTTAAGCGGAGCTGTATGATCGTCTATATAGATAACATCTAGATGTTCTCATTAAACCTTAAACAATAATCTAGACCACCTCGAAATCAGTTTTAACATCTATAAAAAACAACATCAAACTAAAGCTTTCAAAGTGTACCTTCTTTCAATAAAAATTGGAAACCTTAGGACATGTCATATTTTGTGAAGAATTTAACCTTTATATAATACAGATGAAGCAATCCTCCAGATGCCTGAACTGAAAATTCTCATATATGTTCAGATATTCTTGGAATGATGGGATGTTACCATCTGTTTATTTCTAGTTTGGTAACTTAAAAATCTTCTTGTTTTCTTACTTGACAAAAAATACATTTTTTGTATGGAGATTAGAAAACAGAAATGCGTTTAAAACTATGAAGGGCTATTAAAACATGGAAAAATGTTTACATCTGGACTATAAGGAGCCTTTCATTTTTTGAAGAAGCCTCCAATCTGAATGTAGGAGCCATTATCTTAAACTAAATAAATGAATTGACCATCCATAGTCCTACTTCAGAAAGTCAATTTCAAAGACTGAGCGCAATTACAGTGTCATGGAGAAAAAAATTTAGCCGTTCTACTTGTGTTGAAACACTTTTTGCCTATTTTAGCACTAGGGGTGCCCAACCCAAAAAGGGGAGCCACGCATCTTTTATTGGTAAATGGTCCAAAAGAGAGGGATTATTAGAAATATTAAATTCCTAATATGGTACCTCAGCTAACATCCTAGGAAGTCATATTAGAAGGTGAGGAAGCTTTGGGGAGACTTTTGTCCAGCACCCGCTTTAGCTGGCAGACCATGGTGGACAACTTCAGGGTAGGAGCATCAGCAACATGTGGCATAAGGAGGAATAAATGTGGGTTTCTTAGTTAATGAGGACGGCGGTGTCTAAGGCCTCAATGCATTGAGCAAGTTGATGCTCAGTGAAAGTGATGAGAGCTGGCACACAAGTATATGACTTGATGCACCGGCGGGTTTTGTGATAATTGGGGTCAAAAAGAGAAGTTTTGATGCATCAATACAAGCATGGCTCACACCAAAAGCAAGATCCTCAACTTCATACTTCGCATCTTCTTCAAAAATATGGGAAAAATTGGTGGTAGGAATACCCTCAACAAGGGGCTCCATCGTCCCTTGAAGTTGCTGGTAAAGTAGGGTGTTGGCAGGGGCAGCTGCAGCCTCAACTATCAAAACACTTTCAACCACCCTTTACGTTAAAAATTTTTAAACTTGTTACAGACCATGCTTCTCTAAGGTGGCTGCAAATTAGAAGGATCCAACAAGAAGACTAGCCTAATGACTTTTTTGACTTCAGCATTATAACATGAACATCAACCATTTAGGTGGACAAAGCACATGAACATAGATGGGCTTATCAAATCTTCTTTCCTGCATCAAGACATAGCAAAGCTGAGCAGCTACATGTTAACTAATGAAGCCAGACTTTTATGAGGATAAATATGAACCAGTTAGAAAGATTCCAAAAATGATGCTCCCAATAATAAGGTTTCTTGAAGGATTTTTATACAAGAAAATCAGAACAGACTAGTTATCTACATATGACCTTTGCAATGGGTACCAGTTTTATATGGAAGCACACTACCTTAGGACATAGAGGAGCCATAAAAACGTATGAATGTATTAAGAATTAATACTTTTAGGAAGTAATAATGGACTCTGTAGTGATAGTCTTACATAAGTGCATAACTTGTCAGAAACAAATTCTGTATAAGGCTAATTACAATTATCAGTACATGACCCCTCAGCAGTGGTTCCATATTAGCAGTTTAGATGTCATGGGCCACTCCCAAAAATATACATGAGGAGATTGACATATTCTTATAGGGATTAAGCATTTCATGAAGTGGGTAAAAGCAAACGCCATTACAGTGCAAGCTGCCAAGTTTATTGTCAATTTATTATATTAGTATCTACTAGACATGATTGCCAAAGGTATTGTTATGCAGTAATGAAAGAAAATTTACTTCAAGTGTTGTGAGGATCTTATCTACAAGCACGGGAGCTCAACAACTGTTTTCAGCTTTATAAATCAAAAACCTAATGAGAAATAAAGAAGAAAAGAATAGGATGTTATCTCAATATTACTAAGGTATCTACTCCCAGTCCCATTACACTGGGACCAATATCTTCCAAATATGCTGATTTCGTTTAGATAAGTTTCTATAATATTATTAAAATGTCTCCTTTGAAGCCTTACACGGCAGAGAACCTGGCATTCCAGCATTTTTATCCTACAAAGCTACTAGAGATATTATCAGAGAGCCCAAGAAAAGGCCAAGAAGATAAGATCAAAATATTAATGAACTTCAGTTGTAGTCAATGACAAACCTAGCTAAATCAGTAACAAAAGAAGTCCAAGCAGCAAATGCAACCTGTCAACCTTTACCCGCTTTTGAGATATCTAATCAATTCTTGTGCTACCACAATTGCTTAGCACCCCAAGGAGGAAAATTAATTTCCATCTGTGATGGACCATACGGTATAACTTACAAACGTTAAGATAAATACTCAATTAAGTCTTTAGAAACTGGATTCACCTAACTGGAACCATTGCTGATTCCTATGACAGTACTTATCTGACAATATTTTTGAGGGGGGTGATGTTGGACATTAGATTATAGGTAATGATAGGAAGGATATCAATTTAATGAATCCTATGAGAAGATCAGTTCCTAGATCAGAAAAGGGGTTAAAGAAACCGTATTACTTAACTATATAAGAAATTTTATAGTGACAGGGCTCAACTCAATACTAAGAAATTTCCACCAAAATTTCCTTGAGCCCAAAATACCCTAAGACAAGCTACTGAAAATCTAAAGCAAAGGATTTTAGGATGTTAGGTTACTACTACATCAGATGACATATAAGGCAGTAGATTAAGTCTTACTCTTAAGAGGGGAATAATCTGAAACTTGCATAATGATCAACTTGTGTGATACCAAGTTTCATCAGATTTGGGTTATCATGACACATCACTCACCTATAAAATATATGCTGCAAAGGTATTTATGAATTCAGAAGTATTATCCAATATATATCCTTAATTCTGATAAACCGCTATGCTAATTAGAATTGATCATTTTTTATGAGGATCATGTTGTTAGAAGTAACATACAAAAACCCCAAGGCTATTTTTTACAGATTACGCTATTTAATTTACATATCCATTTTGGTTAATTTACTTATTAGCTCCTTTGCCTCTTACCATAGGACGGATACTCTAGTTATTGGGACCTAAGAGAGACTTGCCTAACTCAAAGTATAATAAAATACTTGTGAAAGTTTTAGACTTGAACCAAGTTTTAACTTTCATTATTCTTTTAAACAGCATTAGCAAGCCTTAAAAAATTAATTCTTTACACCCTGCCTCAAATCTCCTTTAAATACCCTTTCAGTTTATCAACATAAACTCTGGAGTTGGCTATAACCTGGGACCCAGTTGGTATAATGGTGTTAGTAGTTTTTTCCACCTTTCCAACCATCTAGATACCATGGATTGCTAAGGAATAAAACCCTATATCAAGTGAATTAGATATTAGATAGCCCCAATTTTGTGTTAATAATGTTTGGGGGATTTTAGGCAGTTCGCCTTGTTCAGATCAGTCAGGGATCAATCTGGGAGAATACTTAAGATCTCATTGGGCAGAGTTGCCAATGAAATGGGGTCATCTATTGCTTAATTGATATTTTCTATCAGGTGCACCAATTGGGATTGTTCAGGTTTCAGCATGATTTATTGGGAATTTAAGGAGTAAGTTGCGAAGTGAGTGTTTCTTCCTGCAACTAGCAAATCAATCAGTTGGTTTAAGACCTGCCTTACTGGGTAACAAGTCCCATTACCTAAGCAGATCGCTTGAAAAATATGGCTGGTTTGCTGGGATCAAGTGGAAAATGTTAGGGACACGTTTTCTTACTATTTCCATTTTAGGTCTCAAAAATGCCCAATGAAGGAATCCTAACCAGGATGGGGAAGACCATCACTGGTGAGATGATGAAGGGTAATCCAATGCAAAGGCTTCCATTTTAACGCCAAAACCAACCAAGGGTTGGGAGCTGAGTTCCCTCTATTAATTACCTGATAATATACAATAAAAAAATGGAGTTAATTTTCAGAATTCATTATTGGTTTTAGTTATATTCATCTTCAGGAGATTATTGCTGTGTGCTTTAATTAAGAGACTCTTTAAAAGGATAAAGAGTAAGGGTTGAGGTTCCTTAAGAAGAGAAGCTGAGCTTGGATGGGAATTGCTGTGGACTCTGCAAGACTCCGCAAGATGAAAGGATAGGCAATAAACTAGGGATCAAGTATGGATCAAGTTAGGCGGTATAGGGGTATAAATCCCTACTGAAGACATCAGAAGCATTTTGAGGAGAAATACCAGTCAAGCCTTGGACCAATTACTGGTTATCTATTCATCTACAGATAATAGTCTTCATACTATTATCAATCATATATCATATATCATCAGACAATGCAAAGAGTGCACAAACTGAACCTGTGCAGTAATCAATTAGGGGTTAATATTTGTGAATGAGCAACGTAGCCCCAAGATTTTAACAGATGGATTGATTGGGTAGATAAAGTGGAATACTCTCTAGATTGTCCACTTCAAAAGGGAATATTCGCACCCACAAGCCCCTCACAATACTCTATACTATAAATTTGAACTTTACTCTCAAAAAAGCAGACTTGAGCTTTGATCTCCTTATTAGCGATCTGAAAGGTCTTAAACACCAGTGAAACTCTATGTCCTGATATTAGTTAAAACCCCACCTTCATAATACACTATGGCAGAGTAGTCACGGAGATACTGGGTCCCTAGCAGAAGGTTTTAGCTGGGTTTATTTAGAGAAACAGCCAAGGTGGTCAGCGTCAATTTTGCTGAAATAGGTAGTTAATGATGAGTAAGCCACAAGTTTATGTACATTGTGGTACAGCCATTCCATACTCCATATAATGGGGTAGTTCAGAAGCAATCTTGATGAGTACATTTAACTTTGACATGATAACACTACAGGGGAGCCGCTATTAAAATTTAGTGTGAATATGGGACCTTATATACCTGAACAGAAATTTGAGTTACTAAGCTTCTAAACTAAGTAAGCAAGGTGAGAAACATAGGAAACTCATCAGAAGAAGAGTATGCATTATAGAGGTCTATTATTATCAAGTGGTTTTAAACTTGCTTCTTTTAGGATACAGTAACTTCAGAATCAATACTAAAAATCAAGGTATATTGAGGCGTTATAGGAAGGTCAGCATGGAGCGCCTTGTCTTTCATGCTAGCTGCCCTTTTAACTCTTCTTCAGAAGTCTCTTCCAGCAGCTCTTGGAATAATGGCGGAATCCATTGCAGTAAGTGCATTAAAGCTTTGGATTCTTATGATTCTTGACCACGTGAACATTAGGTCAGCTGGTTGAATTGGAGGCAAAGGCCTTAAAAATCAGAGTAGAATCTGGCATTTTGTTAAAGACCTATTAGATCTTTCAAGTGCAGTTAAATGTACTCCTGTACCCAATCATATGTAATTGAACTTTGGGATAAGATTTCAGGGTGGTGATTATAGCGGTTATAGCGTCATCTAGGGTGACTCAGTTAGTATTAAACAAGTGTTGAGACTGAGAAATGAACCAGCTGGTAGGTTCTGTAGGGCTCTCTCCCTTGTTCAAATGGATACCTATGAATGTTTTTTAATAGCAAGGGTCTGGTTGCTGTTGTACTACTCAAATAAATAAATACAGACTTGATTCAAGTTTGGTAGTCCTTCAAATGAGGAGTAATGATTTTTCAAGCCATGCTAGTCATAAAAGCTTTGATAAGCTTCATCTTTTGGCAATTGGTCACTTCCTCCATAGAGCTCTATTAACATACAGGATTAAGTATAAAATTCTTAGCCTGTTGTGATTTGTTTAAATACTAAGTATAAAGCTTGATATTATAGGTTACTGATTGTTGATGGTGGGAATGGAAACAGGTTAAAAATCTCAGTCCTCGCATAGTCCCAAGGGGCCATTTGAACCAATTTCAAGCAAAACCTTTCAAGTCATCTTAGTTTTTTTCCAAAAGTAAATTTAGGGAAGCAGCGGAGTCTAAAGTCAAGTTGTCCTCTAGAGTTTATCTCTGCATGTTGAAGAAGGAGTTTGTTCTTGCAACCACTCAGATGGGTATCATGACTGCAACAGGTGTGTTGAGTTGAGTGAGGAAATAATTCTTTACCTTGGCAAACACTTTAAGGTTATCTATATTATCTGACAAAGCATCTAGTGTGACTCTGGGATCCAATGGGACTCCATATAGGCTGATCTTACACCCTTGGACTAGATCTTTTATCTGATCATAAAGATGCGATTGCAGTTCGAATGTCTTTCTTCCAAGACTAGTTTGGATTGTCAGGATCCAGAATTAAGGAACCATATGGCCCTTGAGGGGTTTCAGGAGCCTTCAAAATCTTTAGGTCCTCCAGGCCCTTAAGTCCCAGAGCGCTTTTGTCAGAGGGTAATAATTGATAGCGTTATTGTAGCTCACAAAGAAAGGCTTTAAATCTGGTTGAGATAGTGACTCCATGAAGATCAGAGGAGCAGTACATTCTGACGGAGCTGTTCCTCAAGGTAAAAAGCCCACTACTAACATAATGATATAGACTTGGCTTCATTTATTATTCATTGATTGTCTATGATGGCATCCCCGCTATCATGAACAAATAAGGGAGGCAACATTGTAGAAATCCACAACATTTGACTTCAAGGCTTAGTAAGTCCCAGATGTCAAGCTAAATTTTAATGGTACATTCCCAATATTTAAAGGATATGGTGAATAGCTGTAAAAACCTCAGAATTATCTTTTTGATTCCAAGGGTCATTTCTCCTGAGTGCAGTTGGGATGAGGAATAATAAGTTCCACATGTTAGAAGGCATGGTAATAGCTTAGGTGTGACTGGAACAGCCTCCAACATAGTAAAGTCTCAATAAATAGCTGTTAGATAGTATTGTTGATATTTTTAGATGAATTTAATACTGGATTAGTCAAAGAAAGAAAAGTAACCTAAAATGTAGCCCAAAACTTTAAGATCATTGGCTGCAAGGGAGTCACCTCATACAGGAAGTGTTGATCCTTTAGATTACTCTCCTTGTTTGATCTAAATTGGTTCTCTTGACTAAAACTATTCTCTATTTTGTGATAGATGTATTCAATATGAAGCTTGAAGGCCCTTTAGTGAGCACCACTTTTGTTGGATTATCAGTACTAAAGACTATAAGACATGGTTCAAAATGGTCTTAAAGCTGTAGAGTAAGAACTGCCAAAGCAACTGTAAAAGAGGAATGTATAGGTTATATTGTTATTAAAATTAAAAGCTTGACTATCTATAGCTCAGGTTAGAATACATTGCCAAGAAGATATCCTTAGATCCATTTGATCAGAATCATCCAAATCATTCTGGGTTTAATGCCAATCAGAGTCTTTGATGCTCTCCTTTGTCAATGGCCTCATGACTGCATTAAATTGTAGGCTCCCCCTTTACTAAGAGTTGGGAGTTGTGAAGCCAATATGGAAGACATCTCCTTAGATTCCAGTGATATGAGGATTCAAGTTTAGATTTGTCTGATCCATTTTCTGCAGAAGTATTAAGTGAAACCACAAAGATTCAATAGCTGACTCGCTAATGCTCTATTATTGGATTGAATCTCAACTCATTAGTTTTTTAATTCAACAATTATTGCAAAAAAGTTATTGAATGATATTACTATAATAGAAAATTAGCCAAATATATACAGTTTGCAGTCAATTTGTAAAATTAAATTAGGCTTAATTAGCATAAATGGGTTTTTTAGATTCTACCTTTTATTGAACCAGTTATGTTAATTTTTTAAAAAATCAATAGCAATCTCTTCTATATATTATTTTGAACTTCAAATCATCTTAACTCTTGAAGAAGTATCCAATAATAGTATAAAGAAGCTAACTGCATTACAGATGCTCTCTACTACAATATTATCATCATTTCAATGGTGCTATATATACTGGTAAAATAATAGGACATTAATCATAATGCAGTTTTTGTATGATTGAATTCTCTGCTGTTTTGATTTTAATGTCCTAGTGGATAATAGTTTAATTATCACTTAAGACCCCAGTTTATCTCTTGGTGTAAAAGTCCATATTGGAGTAATACTTATACTCCTAGACTTTGGCCAAATAGCTTTGATGTTGTTAGAAAATATGCTGAATACCCAGTAAAATGTGCAAATTGACTTGGAATTCCACCCACGCACTAATTTAAATTTAGTGCTACCTCCTAAGAAAACATAACCTCCTTTTATAGACCTAAAGGGTGTTCTGAGTGATGAAGATATTTTACTTACCAATCAACAGCTAGGACATCCAGTGTTTGGCTGAGATGAATATATTTTCAAGTTAGCTTATTGGATGAGGTATATTGAATTGTTGCTGCATTGATTTGTCATACCTGTTGTCAACTAGACACTGAAGATAAACTCTATTGAAGTGAAAAGTCTTTTTGGAGTTCTGATAGGTCAAATCGTCATCTAGCTAAATAAAGATACCATCTGCCTATACCTAATTCTCTCGCTCCTCTCATAACTAGCCTCTGAGTACCTTATGTAATGGGAGGTGTTATCTTAATAAGGGATTTCGTATTATCCCCTTTTTTATATTATTAAAATTTTAATAACTAGATATATATATTGGTCTGTTTTACCCAAAAACTAAACATCTGTCAAGAGTTTACACTATGTCATCTGTGATAATGTTTAGATCATTATGCTAAGCACCAGGGAGTAACATCTTGCTAGGATTTCAACAAATTGGTGCTCACTACAGGTCCTGTACACCAAAATCTTTTTATTAATTTTAATGGATAGCTTTCCAAACATCACCGTTAGAGTTGAATCAAGGATAGCCGCTCTAAAAAAGCAGCTAGGGAAAGCTTTTTTATGGCTTGAGAAGCTTAGAAGGGGTCCCTCACCAAATTCTCATAAGGCTGCTCCTGCTGTTCATGCTCTCACATGGAGTAACCTCATCCCCTTTAAACCCACCAAAAGACAAGGTTATCCCAAATGAGGGTAGCATTGCTTCATTTTTAACGTCTATGAATCTGCTATTGAAGGGGTGATCAATCAACAGAAAATTAGGCACATCCTCCTTTGCTAAGTTGCATAGCCCAGAGGTATAGTGATTCATATGTACATCCTTAGTACTTGAGCATAGGTTATGGAAGCACTTATTGAAGAATCCAGCCCAAAAGTGAGCTTAAGTAGGAAAACTGGCTTTTATTTGCCTTATTCTGAAAAAGGGAGAATCAGTTTCCATCTTCAATGAATGGTTCTTCAGCAAATCCCAGTCGCTAATAAATGAAAATATGTTACCTCTTGATGAAGCCATTACTTTCATTATGACTGGATTGGCTTCCCACCCCTCCTTGGTGATGCACATTGCTTCAGTAAAACGCTCTTTCTGGGATGTTCACAATATCAAGGAGGATTTGCTAGAGGTGGAAAAACTCCATAAAATAGAGACTACCCAAAGGAGCTGTTGAAACCCCAAGCCCTGACCATGAAGGATCTCCCAACCGTAGCCCAGAAGAAGGAGTCCATGATGACCTCCAAGGCCATTTTCATGCCTGTTCACATCTTGAAACCTGCCCTCCCCCAGGTGCAGCCAAAACCAGACATCACTTCATCACATGAGTCTAAGATCTCTAAGCCAGCCAACAAAGAGCTCAATACAAAGCCTGTTAAAGCTGAAATGACTTCATCCATATCCAAGATGGTAGTTGAGTGCCCCAAAGGAATCCACTGCAACAGAGAAGCGCATGTTAACAACCGTGTTTGCAAAGAAAGCAAAAAAACCTGAAGTGTCTGACTTTAATCACTCTTATCTCACTCCGCTGACTTATATAGATAACTACTCTGATTAAAAATCTGATTGGGGTCTTGAAGACGTTGGATAATATATCCTAATAGTCCTAGTTAAAGTAGGGATACAAGACCAGTTGAAACCTGAAGGAGTAAATAAGGCTATGATATCTGATGAAACCTATCTCAGACAATTTCTGGGGTGCCCTGAGGCTATCTATACAACTTTTGAAGCTGACCAGTTTATTGCCTTATTGATATAACCTATTCAACGAGTTTATATTTTACAATTCATTAAGGATAAATATCCTGAGCCAGCTCAAAAACTTGCCTCCATTTTCCATCTTAAGGAAGTTCTGGATCTCCCCCTAACTTGGTGGACTGTAACCAAGGTGGAGGTCGTCATCAATAAGGTACTAGTTATAGCCATGATTAGCTCTGGTATTCCTTTAAATTTGATCTCCTTGAAACTTATAAAGGAGATTAAGTTGGCGCCTAACCTGAAACACTCCCAAGAGTATGGAATTGAAGGTCCTTAAAGTACTCAAGCTATCAGGTCATACTCCTCCTTACCCTATTGACTTGTGAAACTCATCCTGTCACTATCCACTGTAACCTTGAACAACAATTATGATGTTCTTAATGGTACTCAGTTCATGATTGATTACAAAAGGATCATTGACATAAAACAGTGTTATCTCTCTCTTACTCAATTGCGAGGTTCCTCTAGTTCTAACCAATAAAAATCTAAAACATAAAAAAGAATACTCTTGCTCAGTTGATTACTCTTCTTCTGCATTATTTCTGCACTATACAACGTCTGAGAGGGTTACAAAGAAGTTGACTGATTCATTGGATGTATAACAAAGCATTCCTTTTTTATGCCTCTGAAAAGATATTAATCAATTTTGGTAGAAACATGTGATTGACACCATGATACTATAAAAATCCCTCAAAACTGCTTATTACACGTAAAAAGCATTGATGGAGTAAGTCCTTTAGATTCTCAAGTATTTCCAAAATACTAGATCATGACTTTCATTGACCCATAAATATTTTATTGGGGAATCTTACTAATAAGGACTTTATTGTGAGTAATCATCAGGAGATACAAAAAGCTCTGCAAATTCCCATTAAGGATATTAAAATAGTTTGCTTCATCAATTCTATGTTATATATGGTCTACCTACTGATAAACTGTTATTTTTTTACCTAATATCATATTTTAGGTGAACTAACATCATATGAGCTTTCAGAAGTTCACACTTTATTAAATACCTACAATTTTGTTTTCTCTAAATCTGATACTGATTATGGGCACATGAAGGATTAGAGTCATAAAATTGGTGTTGGTGTCAGATTCTGTGGTTGACTTGAAAATTAAACCTTTGACAACCATCAACTCAGGCCGATCACCCATTTATAACTTGGTCTGATCACCCTGATAAATAACTTAGTCCATTAAGAGATATAATAACTCAGGCCTAGTATCCTAGCATCATTTAATAAATTATACTCATGACAATATGGCTATTAATTGGGTTGGGACCATCTAGTACTAAAAAAAACAATATGGCTATTAATCCTTATTTATTAGGCATAATGTTGACTATATATCTCAAGAAATCATCCTGGAGAAAATCCTTATGAGTACTCTAAAAAACACATGGACCAATGACAGTAAAAAGATTGCCTCTTAATTATTGCATTAAGTTTTCCTCCCTTTAGAAATTTTGTATGTTAGTCCATATAATCAGCATTATAGCACTTGCACATGGACTGCCAAAAATGGGAGTACATCGTGCTATCAAGAGGCTTGGTGGTGTCTTAATTAGGGGTATGTCATTTAACATAGTTTAATGCCAAATTACCCAGAAGTTGTATTTTGCCAGCTGGACGACAAAACTCAAATTGGGCTGACTTAAGGACAATTTTGCACATTTATGTTGCAGTTTTTGTACCTGAAACCTTCCTTTCTGAAAGTATCTTTCCACCAATACCCTAGAAATAGGTCATAGTTGTATCAGTTCAAGAGCCAAATTGAGGTGGAAAAAATTATCTGATAGAATTGCTTGCTCAAAATGTGGCCAGGAGATGCCCTAGAGGTATAAATCCTGGCGATGGCCTGATGAAATAATCATACAATAATATTTCTTAATAAAATATATTTATTAATTCTCTTTTACCTGATTTCTATCAAGTCTGTTTTTAAATGTGCACAAACAAGCTGTTAATTCAGAAATCAACATCTTGTACCTTTGCCTGCCTTGGCAGAAATTCCCAAATATAAAGGAAGTTTAGCTCAAGATCAACCAGAAGATTCAGATTAATTTAGATAAGCCTAGTGAGCTTCTGAATGGTCAGTATACTGTAAGAAACTGGCTAAAAATGAGGATCTTTTGGCCAAACTTATTCCCAATTATATTTGCAGGATTTACCTTATCAAAAGAGTGATATCAGTTTTAACAACTGGTGCTCACTCAAATTTTATGCCTCTCTCTGAAAATAGACACACAAAATCAGTTACTAGATGAATTAGCTAGAATAGAAAGTTATAAAGAGTTGAAGACTAGTGACAATGAAATATCTGATCATTTTAGTATCAGCCGCCAAGACTCCAATTTGGGTGCCTCTTACTCCATGGATCTTATATTTGTGGGAAGAGCTCATGTAGATGCTGTTGTATTTTTAACCAGGCGATATTCCTCACATATTAATGAAATTAGTATAATAATTGATTGGGGATGATTGCCAATTGGTTAGCTAATTTTGGATTCATTATTTAATGATTATACCCCAATTTGTGCTCCCCATTCAGTTGGGTTGAGCTGTCTTGATCTGTAGGATCAAGAAATTATCGAGCATCATGCCCAATAGAAAACTGGTGGGTCTCAACACTGGCAACTGAGGCTGAGGATGTTGAGATAATTGATATTATTAACTAAGATGACAAATTATGTTTGACATCAAAAAAGTATCAGGAGATGATCCTGATAGATTTCAGTTAACTTTGACACCAGCGACTTATGCTGAGGATATCAAACCAATTAATACTAACTGTTTAAGCTCAGCTTCTATCCCCGCACCATCTTCATGTGAAATATGATTGTGGGATTTACAGCAGAAAGTCAAATCTCAGAGGTCCAGTGACTTATGCCAAGGATGCCAAACCATTTAATAAAAATTAAATAAAGTTGAATCATATTTCAACTTTGTGAGAGTATCGGGTGGAATCACCAACAGTATTTTAGGTTTAAATTGGCACTGGCAACTTATGCCAAGGGTATCAATATATTTATTTTTTCAGATTATGACAAATCAAGTATTGTTGTAATCATGGACATTTGAGGATGATAAGTATTGCCAGTGAGAGTGCTGACAAATACTAAGCAAGGAGAATCACCAGTGAGTGCTGATGATGCTGGCATAAATGCCAATGATGTGTACAGGCAAGAAATGCCTATAAATAGTTTGATCTCCCTCTTAATAAAAATATCTTCTGTCTTCCTATCTTTATTAAGTTTTTAGTTAACAGTGGTTAGCTTAGCTTGTAGAAATGGGACTCAAGATCCACAGTTGTTAGGTGCTGGGTTAAAACACCTGGAGTGATTGGTGCAACCAAATCCCAACCTTGAACTAAATGGAAACCCCGTCAGAACCTAAGCAACTAGCAGCCACAATAATGAACTGGAAATATTGAAGGGGAGAAGCCCTGATGGAGTCAATAAAGGCCGCTGAACTACAATTGTTGGACAAGTTCCAGAGAGGACCTCTGAGCTATAACAAGTGGTCAAGCCTCAGAAGGAGAAGTTGTTGGTCTTCTGGATTGGTGGGTTACCCTGCGGTTTTCTAGGGAAAGGTCGCCAATGATAGTGAAAAAGCAAGGGCCAGCAGTCTATCTACTGTTTGGCCTGGTACACCAATGGAGTCACCTAGTATTGAGAATAAAAATTCTCAACACTGGTGCTCATTAAAGGGGGCTCAGTTAGTGTGCTGCTTGACTATCCAGAGGCAAAATTCAGAGGAAGATGGGGGGAGGATGGCATCGGATGAGAGTAAGGAGCTAACCCTATATCTAAGGCTTGGTAGGGAGATATGTTGGAATTTCATTCCTAGTTGATGTTAGCCTTGGCTAAGGAATAAGCTCAGCATTAACCTTAGGGTTGAGTCAATGATTAGATTTTTCTTATCTAGGATTATGCTTACAATGTTGAGAGTTGATATGCCAATACAATGGCGAGTGGATTGCAATTACTGATATAAACTTATTACATGATGAATTTACTAATTAAATTACCATTTTTATAAATTGATTCATTGCTGAATTGATGAAACCAGAAAAGCTCTAAATTGACAAGTTGATTGTCAATCTGAGACCACAATAAAAGTGAGCAGAAGTGTAGAAAATCCATTTAAGGTTATATTGATCCACATCCAGAGGCTGCCTCATATGTGATATATAAACTATATCAAATAAATGCAATCAGTTACCCATAAGCTGACAAATGCCATATGATATAGCCTTTTGTAAACCAACTGCCACTGATGCTGCCTCAAGTAGTTCATAACCTCCAACCCCTATTTCCATTATATTCCTCGTGATAATTATTCACCATTATAATTACAATATTCATTTTTGGCCGCTCTATTTAAAGCTGTCTTTATGTTCTAATAAAATATCTTCCTTTACCTACCCTTATTAAGTTTTTAGCTAACAGTGGTTAGCTTAGCTTGTAGAGGTGGGACTTAAGATCCCCAGAGGTAAGGTGCTGGGTTAAAACACTTGGAGTGGTCAGTGCAACCAACTCCCAACCTTGAACTAGATGGAAACCCCGTCAGAACCAAAGCAACTAGCATCCACAATGATGAACTGGAAAGATTGAAGGGATTAAACCCTGAGGGAGTCAATAGAGGCCACTGAACCACAATTGTTGGACAAGTCCCAAAGAGGACCTCTGAGCCATAATGAGTGGTCAAGCCTCAGAAGGATAAGTTGTTGGTCTTCTTAATTGGTGGGTTGCCCTGCGAATTTCTGGGGAAAGGTCGCCAATGATTGTGAAAAAGCAAGGGCCAGCAGTCTTCATACTGTTTGGCCTGGCACACTAATGGAGTCACCTAGTATTAAGGATGAAAAATTCTAAACAGATGCTCAACCTGTATTTCTTCTTAAAATACTCCTGATATCTTCAGTATGGATTTATACCCTTATCCATCTAACTTGATCCATGCTCAGATCCCTAGTTTATAATATTTTTTCTAGTGACACAAAGTCAGCAGCAATTCCCATCTAAGCTCAGCTTTCCTTCTAAGGATCCTCAATCCTTACTCTTTATCCTACTAAAGAGTCCCAAATTAAAGCACACAGCAGTAATTTTCTGAAGATGAATAGAACTAAAACCAATAATAATTTGCTAGATTAGACTCTCCATTTGATGTGAGCTATCAGGGGAGTTTTAGAGTGAATTTGGCGCCCAGCCCTCAGTTGGCGCCTCAGCCATGAAATGGAAGTCATTGCTGTTAAATTTCCCTTTGTTGTCTCACCAGCGATGGTCTTCCCCATCTTGGTTAGGATTCTTTCATTGGACATCCTCAAGACCTAAAACGGACAGAGTCAGAAAAATTGTTCTAACGTTTTCCACTTGATCCCAGCAAACCAACCATATATGGCAAGCGACCTGTTTAGGTAATGGAACCTGTTACCCACTATGGCAGGTCATGAACCAACTAATTAATTTGCTAGTTGCAGGCGGTGTCACTTGCCTCACAACTTGCTCCTTAAATTCTCAATTGGTTGGTGATGAAACCTGACCAATCTCAATTGGTTACCTGATATTTATTCATTGATCAACTACCAAATGCCCCCATTTTTTGGCAACTCTGCCCGATGAGATCCTAAGCATTCACCCATATTGATCCCTGATGGATCCAACCCAGGCGAATAACCTAAAAACCCCCAAGCATTATTATCCCAAAATCAGGGTCAACTGATATCCAATTCACTCGCCATATGGAATTATCACCTAGTGACCCATGGTAATTTAGATGGCTGTAAAGGTGGGCAAAAGTCTAACACTTGGTCAGTCATCAATTTTGTGAGCAGCTCCTGGATAGCTTTGGAGGAATTTCTCCATGGTAGCATGGCCCCATGGCCTGCTACTCTTTCCTGAACTCACCCTCAATTAGGGTTTTTTGGTGTTCCCTCTTAAGATGTTACAAATCATGTCTTTGATGCCCTCAACAAAAGTGCAAATGTGATCTACAGTTGCATTAAACAATGCCGCTTCACTGGCCAATGCTCAGCAAGGTGTTGCCATTTTGGATGCAGTTGAAGGTAAAGCTTGTCATTGGGTACAAGGACTTCTGCATTCTGCCAGTTGGTCAGGTGACCCACCTCTTTGTTTCAGCAGTATAATCAGCTTTGAAACCCCCTGTACCTCTTTCCAAATGTTTGTTCCAAATACTCTCCCTGATCTCCAAAGCCCCTAGCATGGTTTCTTTAGTCGTAGCCTTCCATGAGCAAGCACCAGCGCTTGATCTCCCCGGGATGTACATTAAGCAACTTTTTCCAAACTGCGTTAGATTCTCCTCCGCTCATCACATTGTTTGGTCCACCTCTACAGGTACAGTGGATCAAATTTTCAAGTCATCAATTTCTATTAATACCTCTCTCTGCCATACTCTTACCCTCAAATTAGAAACTTCATGATTGGTCTTACCAATGCAATCTTGGGTCCTGATCCTGAAGTAAAAGCAGTATCAGTATTGGTTTCAGGACCTGATGCTGTCCTCACGCCCAAGTTGGTTTGTTATTGTTTACTTTTCTGTAAGTCAACGGAAGTCCAGCCTTGAAGAAAACGGGACCCAACCCCATGTTCACCCAAGTTTTGCTCCTTTAAAAAGAGCCTGCTCTTCCCACTGATTTAGTTGCAATCTCTTTGATATCAGCAAAAATGATTGTATCTGCCAATAAACAGAATTTCGCCTACTTTTTATTGCTAATGAAAATTAGTATTGGAGCACACCAGGTGTCCTTTGAGGCCTTTGTTGACACTGTAGCATAGGGTAACTTCATGAGTCTGTATTTGGCCCAGCATCTTGATCTAGACTTGTACTTAGGTCCTGCGGTGATGGTTGCCTTGTCATCCTCCCATCTGTCTTGGAAACAGTAAGGTAAATTTAGATAAACCTGCCAGTTTAGGTGCCAAAACACCCAAATGACAAGCTCAAATTCCAGAGGCACTGCTTCATAAACGACTGTTGTTAGAATGAGAATGAATTTCGCCAACAAGCGCCCATGGGCCATATTGTGAATATGAATCTAGCAACGAACCAGGCAAGAATGGCTAGGGCTCATGGGTTTTTAAAATAATTGGGTCAGGAAGGGTGGTTTGGATTTTGTCATATTAAAAATTGGAATTGGGAAACAGTATTTCCTATTGGAAATGTAAAAGTAGAAAATCAACTGTCAATTTCCTCAGTGTGCTATGACTGATTAAATAGACAATTGATTTTAGAATAGCTTAGTAAATCTTGGGATTAGGACCCTCAAGATTTGGCCTAAACCAAAAAGCTTTGAGTGAGGGGGAATGAAAACAAACCTTATTAGAATCAACATTAAAAAAGTCAGCGATGGGCTGAGTCACTGCCAATTCAGCCTCAGACACTCAAATTACAGCTTTTCACTTTTTTGACAGTTAATGTGATGGCTTCTCACCCAATGGGAAATGGGAACCTCCCAGGGCTACACCACCTAGGGGCAGTCCCAAGAGTAGGAACAGGTTCAGGATACCCAACCCACCCATACCCAGTCGCTTTGGCATCCATTTGGCAAGCAAGATATTTTGAGTAGTGATCTTAATATGAGAGGGGAGGGTTCTGAGTTAATGGCAACTTTCAATGATGGCCCAATGCCATTGGCGAATTTTACTAAAGATCTGACATTAGGCTTATTTATCTTAGAAGGTACAAGCCTGTTGGGAGTTGTTTCCAAAGTTTTTGAGGTAGATTCTAAATTGACAACTATATTTTATCAATGACCCAATGCCATTGATGAATCTTGCTAAAAATTTGATACTGGACACAATCTTTTTGGAAGGTGTCAGAAAACTGTATATATGCTCTGCTAGTTGGCAGGCCAACCAGTATGAAGACTGATTAGCCCTTGCCATTTCACCATAGGCAATGGGGCCAGCAGTGCTAACTGACCCCTTAGCATGTCACCTGCGCCATTTGGGGATCCCCTAGCCTAATTCATAACCAACGAAATAAATAAAAACTTATAACAGAAGTAGAATGTCCAGCGGGAGATATTTATTGAAAGGGAAGCGCCAGGTATTTATACTATTTACAAAAGGTCTACTGCACCCACCCCTGACCTATCAGCTCTTCTGCTGGTTCTCATCCAACCATTCATCTCAGCCTTCCGCTGCACTTATTCTCTTCCCTGGTGTCAACCCTCTCTCCCTGTCCTTCCTGATGCCAGAATTAGTTTTGGTTCATCCTCAACCTTAAGTTGTCAGTGAGACATATAAAAAATTAATATAAATAAATGTTAAATTTGGATTTGACCTTTAGTTGATAATAATGTGCCAGAAACAGCTTCAGTCACTTGCTTTGACTTGGAATATCTTAACATCTCAATGACATCTCATCTCAACTCATCTCATAATCAATTGATTAGCAATCTCCTTATTCAGGCAATAATTGATTATAATAAATGAGGCACCAGAAACAACCTCAGCTGCCTCAAACTCGTAATTGTCAGATCCACTAACATTGAATAGTCAATCCTTGTGGATCATCCTCAGCTATTAGTTGCCAGTGATCCTTATACCAATTTGGGCCAGCAATTGGCTCCGCTTGATCCTATCTTCCAAACTCAGCGAAGTACTTGGGTTCTTCTCAACCCAATTTGGGGAGCAACTACCAAGCAATCACAGCAAACCATACAAAATTCAGTTAATAAGCCATTCTGCTGGGATTGGCCATATTATCCCAAATAACGATTAATCGTTGGAGAATTCAATTTGTTTAGAATTATGACATCAGTTACATGCATGTCAGGCTTTGTTCCTGATGTTTTAAGCTAGTTTCAAACTGAAAACATCGTTTTCTAGTGACTTGATGCTGCTGGTGAGTGTGGCTGAGTATTAAATCCTTGATGCTCCATTTCCTGAACATGCACACCTGTTGGGCTTTGCTGTCATGGGTTTAAGGTTTCCAGCTATTTCATAACACATTTCTTCAATTTTCTGTACTGATTTAGTAGAAGAAATTTCAGGGACAGGCGGTGGAATTTTCAGAGGGATGACTGTTACCCAACGCTCATCTGCCACATGGGTGAGATCACCCTGTGTGATGAGAGGGACATCTACCCTCTTAGGACCCTTCTTAGTGGGGAATGGGAACACTACCCAGTCTAGGCAGAGGGGACGCTCCCCTGGACTTACACCAACCATTGTATAAAGTACAGCGCCCAGTACCCTTCTTGGTTCACCAGTTTAGTTTTTGAAGTTGCTTCTCAGCAATGCCTAACCTCATGTTTCTAGCAATTTTGGGTGTAGGTTGGTGGCGTTGGCAGCATGTGATAATTCACCTTAAATCTGAATATGATGCCATTCTTCATTGGCAGGCGGAGGGCGTTTCCCTTATTGGATACCCTTACCAAAAATCAAGGCCATGGATCAGTTACATCTCTTTTTTCTCCTGTGGGTCCCCCACCAGATTTTCCTGAGGCTTTGATGGGATATCAAAGTACTTTTGATTCTTAGAAGGCGTACCTCCTTCATCACATATGGAATTTAACTTGGGTTTTCAGAAAATGGTGGAGGTGGTGAACATAAACTGCCTACTGTACCTGCATACAGCGGAGGAGAAGGCTGCTCTCAATTCTGGTTTAATGACATGCTCAAGAAGGGTTGGTTTTTTAAAGAGACATCCCCTGTTGCCTCTCCCATTTTCTTTGCCAAGAAGGTAGATGGTGTCCTTTATACCTGCATGTATTATGGCCACCTTAATAATATCACAGTCCACAACTCTTACCCACTGCCTTTGAAACAAACAATTGGCCAAGTGATTGCCAAGTCGTTTGTGTTCTAAAAAGTCAATCTAGTTAACGCCTTTAATCAAATTTGGGCGACAGGGGTCAGGAATGGCTTACTGCTATCTGTACAAAATGAGGCATATTCCAAATTTTGCAATTCCTTTTGGGCTTAAAAATGTGCCCGCAACATTCCAAAGGATGATTAATAGTGTGCTGGGTGATCTTTGGTTCACCTGCACAATTGCATATATTGATGATATCTTAGTACACCCCCCTACTCCCAAACAACATGAAAAGGACTTGGAGGCGGTATTGGCTGTGTTGCTTAAGGCGGGTCTGTTTTTCAAGCCTTCAAAATGAAAATTTTACTGGGAGGAAGTCACATTCTTGGGTAACCTCTTGAAAAATGGGTACGCCATTCCGCCCAGCAAACTGGATGCCATCTGCAAATGTCCAACTTTAAAAACTAAAAAGCAATTGAGTTCCTTGGGCACTGATATATTCCTGAGAAATTCTCTATCGCTTTATCCCAGTTAGCAGTCCACTTCATCCGCTCATGGGCAAGAACGTCCCCTTTTTGGATGCCTGAGTGCCAGCAGGAATTTGATTCAATTAAGGAGGTGTTTTTGTCACCCCCTCCCATCCTTAAGCACATGACTCCTCCAAACCCTATGACATAGCATGTGATGCGTCTTCTGCCACAGTTGGGTCTGTCTTGCTTTAGGAGCATGATGGGTTGGAGCACCTTGTCGCTTAATTTTCTCACAAGTTCTCTTCCACTGAGCAATCCTGGGACATCAACAATAAGGAACTGGCAGCCATGGCGTGGGCCTTGACCCAATGGTGGTATCTCTTGCAGGGGGCTCATCATGAGTTAACTGTGTGAAAAGATCATTAAGCCCTTTCTTTATTTCTGCAAGCCCCAGAAGTTGGCACACCGGCAGGTTTGACCCTACCAGTATTTGTGCTTTTTTAAAATTAAATATGAGTTTGTGAAAAAATAAAATAAACGTCTTTCCTAACTTCCTAAGCTGTAACCCCAAACATTTTTCAACTGACAAAATGAGGCGGATCTATTAACAGTCATTCCCTTAACCCAAATCTTGTCCATCATACCTCTCATGGTTTTGGCAGCAGACTTAGCTCAAGATGCACCCTTGATTTTGTAGGTCTTAGCAGTGAAATTGGGATGTGTGGAGGGTGTGGATCTTATGGAGCAGTTGTCCCACCCAGATTTAAAGCACTTCTTTTTATTCTCTGACCAAAGGGCTCATTAAATTTAGGTCATGGGTTTGGATCTTCCCCTCCTCTGAGTTAAAGTAATTCAGGATCATCATGATCCTCCTGCAGTCAGTCACCCAGTAAATAATAAGTGTATTGATTTATTCAAGTGTGTATATAATTAGCTGGGCTTGTTGAAGAATGTCCCAGAATGTATTGCAGACTGGGTAGCTTGCATGCAGGCCGTGTCAGACTAATCTGGTAGAAATGGACTCTTACATCCCCTGCAGCAAGCCAATGGTCCATAGACATCAGTGTCTGTGGACTTTATTGTTGATCTTTCCATCTCCAAGGGGTTTACAGCAGTTATGGTGGTTGTAAACTTCTTTACTAAATTTTCTCCGTTTATCCCATGCTCCTCCATCATTAATTCTGAGGAAACTGAACGTCTCTTTGTATGTCATGTGTTTTTTTTGTTTGGACTCCCTCAGGAGATTGTCAGTGACCATGAGCCCCAGTTCACAGTGAAATTCTGGAATGAGCTTTTGGCAATCTTGAAGATTACGCCCTATCACTCCACTGCATACCATCCCCATTCAGATGGCCAAACTGAATTGGTCAATAAGATCCTTGGACAGTACCTGCGGTGCTATTCTATAGCTGCTCAGGATACATGGGCTAATGACCTTCCTCTTGCTCAGTTTGCATATAATAATGGAACACATGCCTCCACTGGTTTTTCCCATAAAAAGCAACCTTGGGGTAAAACCCCTCATTTTTGGTTGGCCCATGTCTTCTCCCAGAGGTACCAGCTGCAGCAGACCACGCTCAGCACATTTGTGCCAAACAGTTCTTGGTTTAGGAGCATTTGACTAAATCCATAAGTGATTACAAATGATTTTCAGATCAGAAGCGGCTCCCAGATCATGAAATAAAGGTAGCTTCATAATTATGCACAACATGCGCCACTTGTGGATTCAGGTCCCTTTGCGCAAGTTTGCAAGTAAACGCTTGAGACCCCATTTGGTTGAAGAAGACTTGGGCAATGGCACCCTCATCTGAAATTGCTGAATCACTGAAAGCAACATCCAGTCTTCCATGTCTCTTAAATGTCCCCATTCAAGGTGAAATCCCAACAGAACCAGTGCCCTTTGTGATCAAGGGCGCAGAGATCTGAAGTTGATAGCATCCTGGCTTCCTGAAGTTCACACCTTTTAGTTCATTACTTAGTCACCTGGAAAGTCTATCTTGCCTAGAATAATATCTGGGTTGGCACGTGGGACTGTTCTAACTGCTTGAAGCTTGTTAAGGCTTTCCACACCACCCACCCAGATGCACCCAGTCCTCCCCTAAAGATCGCTACTCTAATGGTAATCAATTTTCTAAGGCCCATAAAAATGTGGCCCTCACTCAATTCCCTGGTGGTGGCACACCCCTTGGCAAAAGGAAAGGATAATGTAAGTCTGGGGGTGTGCCCCCTCCACTTGGGCCAGGTGGCATTCCTGTTCCCATTAAGTAAGGGTCCAAAAAGTCCAGCTTCCCCTCTTGTCTCACAGGGTGACCTCACCCAAGTGGTGAATGAGCGATTGGTAACAGCTCTCCCTTGAAAGTTCCTAACACCTATCCCCACATTAACTTCAGCCAAATTATTATAAAGAATTGAGGGAACTTATGCTGAGATATCTGAAAGTTAGTATCCCCATGGGGCGAAAAGCTCACATGAAGTCTATGGCAACAAGCCTTTGATATTAAGTACTGAGAACTTAAAACCCTTGGCAACAAATCCTGACATGTGCATACTTTTGTAAAATGAAGAGTCAAGTAAAAAATAGGTAGTAAAGCTCACTGATGGCATTGGGCCATTGGGAAATGTTGCTGAAAGTTTAAAACCCTCCTGAAATCATCAAAATCCCTATCTGATTAATTTCACTTGGTCATAGGACGCCAGAGTGACTGGGTGTGGCAGGTTGGGCACCTTAGACCCATTTCTGACCTCATGGGACCTCCACTACATGGGGTGGCCTAGGGAGGGATCTGTCACATATTCAGCTAAGAAGAACTAGACTGAACTCCCAGTTGGGGTGCGCAAGCACCCAGTGGAGGCCCCAGAATGCCAAAAGCATAGCGGTCCAAGTGACAAATAAAAGTGGGGTTCTATGGGAGATGTGAGGAAAGTAAAAGTTCAGCAACATATTGAAGGTCCCCAAGTCAAACCAGATGATTGCATTGGGGACAACCTTGAGTCTTGTGGGGGCACCCCCAAGGGTGGAAGAGGCAGGGAGAATGATGACTCCTCCAGGGTTCACGGTTGCTGGCCTTAAGATTTGGATAGTGGGTCTTGTGCATCAGTAATGGATGGCACAGAGGCCGCCACATGATTATAAATGTGAGCGGAGGTATAGTAAGTCCCATGAGAGGGGCTGGGACCAAGCTTTCCCTGGAGGGGGCGCTCTAGTTCCCGCTGGTGGGATGAGCCAGCAGCAGCTGAGGCAGCTATGGAAGCCAAGTCCACAAGCGGTGGTGTGGGGGCGCTTGGGTGCTGATCTAGCTGGGGAGCAGTTTTGGAGGATTTGGTGACCAAACGGATGGAAAGGTCTCCATTAAATGGATGCATGAAAACAAACAAAGCAGCAGGTTCATCATTGGGGTAAGGCAGAATATCAGGTTTATGATCTGCTGCCACATGGCAGGATCAAGTAACCGGATAACCCAGTTGGTGAACATCAGCAGGAGGACTTGGGCAACGGCGCATTTCATCATATTGTTTGGCGGAACTTTATAAAATTAAAGAGGTAGACGGAGTTGCGGCAAGCTAGGTGGAAAATTCGATTTTTATTAAGAAGAAAGAAAGAGAATGAACTGACAACTACCCCTGGCTGGGGCAGTTGCCTTAAGAACTGGGCTGAATGCATGGGGGAGGTATCAAGGGATTGGTTGTTTGGGGGTTGGCAATGGGATTTGGTTGGCTGGTTTGAAGGGTAGTATAATGCTGCTCCAGATTTCAGCAAAAGTCAAGAAAACTTTTGAAAATTTTCCCGAATTCTTGGGGCAAGACCAAGTCAATACTACCAATACAAGTTCTGGTGACCCAAGTCAGCCTGTTTGCATGGTTCAGGTGGTCCAGATTTGTCCCAGGAGGCAGGGGTCCATGGATTGGATTATTTTCAATTTGAGCCAATCCCTCAATTGTACTACTCATGCTATCTGAACTCCCTTGATCCATTTCAGAGCATTGGTGCAGATGATCTGAGTCATTTGGGCCCTGGTTTGAGATCCAAGCCATATCCCAATCTGATTTCCGGAGAAGGATAGTCCAGACAGGCTCCCCCAGTCCAGAATTTGCCAGCCAGGCTCCAATGTTGGGAATTGCCATTTACCAAAAATTCTGATATGGTTTGTCTGGGGATTGGGTGGTCCCAGGGGCCTCTCCATGCCCCCTGATGTGCGCAATCTCCCTGAAGACCCCTTCTATCAAACTTACCAGGGTTGAGGAGGGGGAAAAGGGTGGAGTGGGATATCTTTGGGTGGAAAAGCAGTCACCCAGCGCTCATCTATCACATGGGCTAGGTCGCCCAGCTGTGACAGAGGGTATACTGGAGCCTTGGGGCCCCTTTTCATCCAGAAGGGGTGCTGATCCCTGTCCAGTTGCAAGGGCTGGTCCCCAGGACTTACACCACCCTTTCCTTTTTTGACAAGGAGGATTCCACCCCTGGTGGCATGGACCAAAGCATAGTTTTTGTGGCGCTCTGGTAACTTTATGGCCAGGACGGCCATGATCTTCTGGGGGAGGGCGGGGGGCTGTTAGGTGGGAGGCATGGAATTCCTCTACCAGGTCCTTGCAATTTGTACAATCGCGTGCATTCACCCAGCTTTTCTCATATGAGGGGTAACTTTTCCAGGCGATCAAGTACCGAATAATTGGTGGGACCTTCAGGAAGCTAAAATGGCCTCCACCTCCACTTCCTGGGATTCCTCAACAATGATTGGCTCTGGGGATGTTGGCCTTTCCCCCTAAAGGGGTTAGGAGGAAGGTGTGGAAGACATTGTGCTGCTTTCAGTGTGCGGGAAGTCTCAGGTGGTAGGCTCCATTGCCTAAATCCTTCTTGACCTCAAAGGGTCCTGAGCATTTGGCTGCAAGCTTGCAGGTGGGGGCTTTCAGGGGAAAATTGTGGGTATATAACATGACAAGGGAACCAACCTTGATCTCATCCCCGGGAAGATGCTTCCAATCAGCAAACTTCTTGTAGTTCTAAATGGACTTTGTCAAGTGTTTGTGAACCAGGTTGTGCATCTCGTGGAGATAGCTTACGCAGTCCATGGTGGCGGAAACTGCTGAGGAGAGTTGGGGGCCAATATGGAAAGAGGGGTTATACCCCAGAGTGGCCTCAAAAGGAGAGAAGCCAGTTGAGGAATGGAGGGAGTTGTTATATGCAAACTGTGCTAGAGGTAGATCCTTGGCCCAGGTGTCTTGTGAGGCCGTTGCATAGCAGCGCAAGTACTGCTCCAGTACCTGGTTCACCCGCTCAGTCTGCCCATTGGGCTGGGGGTGGTAGGCGGTGGATCTACAGAGCTTGATGTGAAGGATGGTCAGCAACTCTTCCCAGAACCTGGCTGTGAATTGGGGTCCCCTGTCACTCACTATCTGCTTGGGGAGACCAAACATGGCAAAGACATGGTTGATAAACAAATTTGCGGTCTCCACTGCAGTAATAGAGAAGAGTCAGGGGATGAAGAGCGCAAACTTGGTAAATCGATCAACAACTACCATGATAGCATCTGAGCCGTTAGAGGGGGAGCTCCACAATGAAGTCCACCAAGACTGAGGTCCATGGGCCTTCCGCCTGCTGCAGGGGGTGTAGCAACCCCTTCTTTCCAGAATGGTCCAATTTTGCCCAGGTGCAGGTGACACAGCAGGAGATCCAGGAGGGAATGTCCTTTGAGGACCCAGGCCAGTTTTAGGTTCTCTTTATGAAATCTGCACACTTTTGATACCATGGTTAACAGTCTGGGGGACATGGTGTTCCTCAATGACATGGCAGCGTAGGGAAGGAGGAACCCAAACCTGATCATGGAACCAGATTGTTCCATCTTGCAAGGTATATGGAGTTTCTTGCAGTGCATGGACTCTAATTCAGCAAGAAGCTTGATTCCTTCAGGGCAGCAGGTTTGGGAAGTGAGGACACGTGGGAGGAGTGGAGCGTCAGGGTCTAAATCAGCGAAGGATACAGTAGGTGGGTGCCAATGAGAGGATTTGGGAGGGGGCACTACCATCATAATGTTTAATGGGTCTTCCTCCCCATTGGGAAACATGGAGGGGTTTCAGCTGAGCATGTCTGGCAAAACGTTCAGGGGATCTTTGATGAATTTATACTTAAAATGGAACCCACAGAGGTCTTTATACATGCAAGTTTTATGATGTCCTAGCTTCTGAGTTTGCAGTAGTAGAGAAGGGCCTTATGGTCTGTCCAAACGGCAATTTTGTGCTGGGCGCCCTGCAGGAGGTATCGCCAGTGGGTGAGTGACCATGCCACCACCGCTAGCTCCTTATCATATATTGGCCACACTTGCTCTGTTGTGGTAAACTTCTGGGAGTAATAGGCCATTGGGTGCTTGGCTCCTTCAAGCTCCTGTAGCAGCATGGCACCCACTGCCACTGACGAGGCATTGCAGGATACTTTGAAGGGGTGGGAGGTGTCAGCATGCCACAGGATGGAGGCTGTGAGAAAAACCTCCTTGATAGCCTCAAAGGCCTGCTGGCACTTGGGGGACCATTTAAAGGGGGCATTCATCCCAGTGAGGGGATGCAGGGGTGCTACCAGTTGGTAAATAGCGGGGAAGAATTTCTTCAGAAAGGTGACAGTTCCAAGAAAGCTGTGAAGCTGTTTTTGGGTGGTTGGGGTAGGCCAAGACTGAATAGCCTCCAGATTGCAGGGGGACGGCATAACCATCCTTTAGGACAAGATTCCCTAGGAAGATAACCTCATCCTTGAAGAATTCGCACTTGGAGGATTTAACAAATAGCCCTGCCTTGTGTAGGGCTGCCACTACCGCTTTGAGGTCCCTGGTGTGTTGTTCAGGGGTGGGGGAATGGACCAAAATGTCGTCAATATAGGCCACTGCACATGAGATATGCAAGTCCCCCAACGCTTTGTCAATGAGGCTCTGGAAGGTGGCTGGTGCATTCTTTGAGACAAAAAGCATCACTCTGAACTAAAAAAGCCCCCAACAAGTGCAGATGGCTGTAAGCAACTCCTGTCCCCTTGCCACCCTCACCTGATTGACGGCGTTCACCAAGTCCAACTTTGAGAAGACGCAAGACTTGGCAATGGCCTGAGCGATGCTCTGCTCTAAGGGTAAGGGGTATGGGTCAGGGATGGTAATGTTGTTGAGGTGGCCATAGTTGATGCAGGGACGCAGGGACCCATCTGCTTTCCTAGCAAAAACTATGGGGGAGGCGACTGGGGAAGACTTCTTGATGAGCCACCCCTTCTCTAGCATCTTGTCCAGCCAACTGCCCAGAGCCATATTCTCTTTCTCTGTGTAGGGTAGAGGGGAAGTTGATATTGACTAGGTTGACTGTCAGCTGTAATGTCAAATCATATTCATAGTTTGAAGGGAGCTTGGATGCCAGAGACATGTTAAAGATGGCCTTATATGGGGCTAGGAAGGAGGGAAAGTCTGGAGGGAGGTCAACTAGGATGGGGTCTGGTGGGGAGATGGAACCAAGAGATGTGCCCTGGGGAAGGTTCTTTAGCAAGGGAAGCTCACCACTCAACTTGAGGTTATTGAACAACAAGGAAATTGGTTGCAAGATTGATGTGAACTTGTTGGCGGCGCCACCAGCCCACTCCCAAGATTACAGGGTAGAGCAAGTCCTGTACTGCTGAGAAGAGGTCAGTGAATCCAAAGTCATGAACTGAGATGTGCAATGGACGTTGGATGCATTAGGACATCATGGACTTTGATGAGGCGCCCAGGATGTATGAAGCTTCCTCCATTGTTAGGTCCAAGGACTATACCATGCCAAGGTCAATAAAGTTACCTGCTGCTCCAGTGTCGAGGAGGACTTGCACTGTAATTTTCCCTGACTCTGAGGGAAAGGAAATGGGAAACAAGAAGTATGCTTGGTCCTCTTTATTAGGGTGAGCCAGAGAAAGGGCAGCCAAGGAGGGGGCATGACCCATCATCAGGAGAGACTGGCCTGGGGGCACAAGGGTGGGGTGCAACTGATGCAGGGTCTCTACTACTTCCTTGTCCCAAATGGGTAATCAAGGGTTAATGCATACACCCACTCCACTCTCTTCAGGGGGAGGAGGGGTCACCTGGGGGATGATTTCACCACATCAAGAAGACTCCAAACGCTGGGGGGCCAATGATCCAGCCTCCTTATCCTGGCTGGAGGTAGGCAGTGCCATAGGCAAGGGTTCCCCTGGGGGGAGGTACTTGAGGCGGACACTGAGGGGTAGCAAAGGGTAGCTAGACCAGGGGGCTTCCCTTGGCTGCAACCACTGGCAGGGGGAGGTGTGGTATGGGGTGCCTTGGGGGCAGCAATGGGACATGCGGGGTTGTGCAAGGGCCTGGCCCCAATTGCATGGGCCACAAGGAAAGCAACCTCTAAGGATCCAGGGAGAGGGTCCTAAGCTGTGTAGGCCACTGTGGTGGGGTCCAGGGCAGTGCAGAATGCGGAGATAGCAATTTCAACATAGTTGATTACCATTGGAGCCAGGACTGTGAAGGCCTCAATCAGGGAGGGTAGGTCCGTGGCTGTCTATCCCAAGGTAAACAGATGGAGGAGGTACACTGGTCTTGACTCAGGGGCCTGGACTGCTGAGGTGACCAGCACCAACAAGGGGGTGGTGTTGCCCAACTTGGCAGCATAGTGGAGCACTCCCTGACCCAATGAATGGCGTTTCCATCCAGAGCATCGAGGAGAGCCACACTCTGCTGTGCATCAGAGGGAAATGTGGATTTCCCACCATTGGAAGTGAGGCGCACCTGGAGCTCTGCCAGGATGCCCAGTATTTGATCGTCCACCTCATCAAAAGGGACAGGGGGAACCCCAACCCTATTACATTAACTGATGGAGTGGCGTTCACCATTGGACCTCAGTGAGATGGGGACCAATTCAGCTGAGCCTGGTGGCAGGCCTGGATGAACAAGGCCACCAACCAGCAAGAGTAGCCAGGTCACAGAGGGAGAGCATGTTCAGAGTGAGGGTGTAGGCCAGCACTTTGCCCATGTCAGTGAGGAGGGTGGAGAAGGCCAAGATTAGTGGTCAATTCATTATGTCACAGATTCAGCTAAGAAGAACTAGACTGGGCTCCCAGTCAGGGTGCACAAGCACCCAGCGGAGGCTCCAGAATTCTAAAGGCATAGCAGTCCAAGTGAAAAATAAAAGTGGGGTTCTATGGGAGATGTGAGGAAAGTAGAAGATCAGTAACATACTGAAGGCCTCCAAGGCAAACCAGATGGTTGCATTGGGGGCAACCATGAGTCTTGTGGGGGCAACCCCCAAGGGCAGGATAGGCAGGGAGGACAATGACTTCTCCAGAGTTTGTGGTTTCTGTCCTTCAGATTCAGATAGGGGGCTTGCATGCCCGCGAGAGATGGCACAGAGGCCACCACATGATTATAAATGTGATCAGAGGTATGGTAAGTCCCAGGAGAGGGGCTGGGACTGAGCTTCCCCTGGAGGGGGTGCTCTAGGTCCCACTGGTGGGCTGAGCCAGTGGCAGCTGAGAAAGCTATGGAAGCCAAGTCCATGAGTGGTGGGGTGGGGGCTTGGGTGCTGCTCTAGCCAGGGAACAGTTTTGGAGGACTCAGCAACTTAATGGATGGAAGGGTCTCCATTAAATGGATGCGCAAAAATGAACAAAGCAGCAGGTTCATCATTGGGGGTAAGGCGGATTATTGTGTTTATGGTCTGCTGCTGCATGGCAGGATCAAGTGACTGGATAACCCAGTTGGCAAACATTGGCAGGAGGACTTGGGTGATGGCACGTTTTTTCAGATTGATTGGCAAAATTTTTAATATATTAAAAAGGTAAATGGAGGCCACAGCAAGCTAGGCGGGAAATTTAATTTTTATTAAGCGGAAAGAAAGATAATGAACTGACAACTACCCCTGGCTGGGGCAGTTGCCTTAAGAACTGGGCTGAATGCATGGGGGAGGTATCAAGGGATTGGTTGTTTGGGGGTTGGCAATGGGATTTGGTTGGCTGGCTCATAGGGGTAGAATCTGCTCCAGATTTTAGAAAAGTCTAGAAAACTTTTGCAAATTTTCCCAAATTCTTGGGGCCAAACCAAGTTGATACTACCAATCCAGGTTCTGGTGACCCAAGTCAGCCTGTTTGCATGGTTCAGGTGGTCCAGATTTGTCCCAGGAGGCAGGGGATCATGGATTGGATTATTTTTGACTTGATCTGATCCCTCAATTGGACTACTCATGCTATCTGAACTCCCTGGATCCATTTCAGAGCATTAGGACAGATGATCTGAGTCATTTGGGCCCTGGTTTGAGATCCAAGCCATATCCCAATCTGATTTCTGGAGCAGGCCAGTCCAGAACAGCTCCCCCAGTCCAAAATTTTCTGGCTAGGCTCCAATGTTGGGATCTGCCATTTACCCAAAATTCTGATATGGTTTGTCTGGGGAGTGGGTGGTCCCAGGGGCCTCTCCATGCCCCCTGATGTGCACCAATCTCCCTGAAGACCCTTTCTATCAAACTTACCAGGGTTGAGGAGGGGGAAAAGGTGGGAATGGAATATTTTTGGGTGGAAAAGCAGTCACCCAGCGCTCATCTATCACATGGGATAGGTCGCCCAGCTGTGACAGAAGGTCCACTGGAGCCTTGGGGCACCTTTTCATCTGGAAGGGGTGCTGATCCCTGTCCAGTTGCAAGGGTTGGTCCCCAGGATTTACAATTCTCACTGTCCATTGGGTGAGATGCTATCACTCTAGCAGTTGAAACCAAAGAAAATTGGTAATTTGGGCATTCATGGATGAACTGACAGTGACTCAGCCTGCCACCAATTCTTTCAAAGTCAGATCACAATAATTTTCTTTCCCCCCTCTCCCTCAAAGTATGTTAATTTAGGTTAAATCTTGAGGGCACTAATCCTGCATCTTATAATTCCCAATTGATCATCTATTTAAGCAGTTGTAATGCACTGAGAAAATTAATGATCAATTCTATTATAATTCATCAAAAAATTTCCCACACTCCCATTATTTGTTTGTTTCAACTTTTTTTGTTGAACCCCTGTGACATCTTCAATATGGCCCCACAGGCCTCATATTGACCTGAAATCCCAGTCATGTAAGTAAATTTAGTTCCTTCCACAGTCATTTAGGCTTATTGTACTAAGAATTTTGTGGTACTATCCTCAATTGTAGAGGCCATTTGTTATCAGGATATTGTTATCCTGAGGGCCCAACTATCCCCACTCCAGATGAAAATATACCCCCTTACCATTGTTTTTGTACCACTCCTCCTATGAAGAGCCCCAAACTGTTCAATCTAATCTTCCAGCTCCTTATGTTAAGGGCTGTTAGGTCTGGAGTCACAACCACCTAGTTTTTTGCTGGTTTTTTATCCTTGTGGCTTGCTAGCATTTGATCATTACACATCTTCTCACACAAATAGTGTTGTTTGAGCAGCAATACCTTTGGCATTCTGACTTGCCTTTTGGGTGCTTTTGCATCCCAACTGGCAGGCTGGTCTAAACATTATCTGCCATCTTCCTGACAGCAGGGTAATATTATAATATATATATAACACTTTAGATTTTTTTATACATTGGTATAATTAAATACAAATTTTCTTACTAGACATTATCTTTTAAAATGCAGTAATTAACAATTTAATTAAATTCAAAAAATTTAATATATGTGTAAAGAATCAGGTTAGTCAAAGAGGCTGATTAGACATTAGTAAATTTTAAGTTTTATTTGAGGTGGGCCAACCTGGGGACAATACTGCACCAATTAGGGAAGTGAAGAAAATGAGAAAGGAGGATAAAACCTGGAAAACCTCCATGCATGGCATATGATAGGCCAGGAACTCCATAAACTGCCTTTGCTATTTGCTATCTCAGTTCAGGGCATTGGTGCACAAAACCAACACAGTCATAATCGTCCCCTACCCAAAGTCCATTACCAGGATCAAACTTGGGAGGCAGAGGTAGAGGGTCCATACTCTACCACTGGGGTATCCTCCCTATTAGACATTAGTAAAGTAGTTATTTATTTCTTTACATTTAATATTATAATAATAATATAGGCCAAACAGCAGCTATAATAACAAATATAGTGCATTTTATATTTAAACTTTTAAACACAAGGCTAATCATACCATTGGCTTTGTATAATAAACTGGAACTACTTGCTCTTCTGGTGCTAATAATTTTATAGAAACAAGACTTATAGGATAATTAAAGGGGACATTACCAAATTATCTCAGATACAATTTATCTAATTGTTTTAACATATACATCAACCTATATCTTTAGGCACAATTAATGAGTGTTTCTCTCTACTAATTGTCCTGTCTGTAATTTTATAGATCTCTCCTTTGGATGTTTCTTAGTACCAAACCTAAAAGCAAGATAAAACTTAGATAAAAGTAAGTCTTATATAAAAATTATTTAAGGTGGGTCAACCTTGGGACAAATATACCACACCAAGAATTTTCTAGCCAGTACAGGTTTCAAACTCAAAACCTGCACCATGGTGAAAAGTAAGTCTTATATTCTATTTCTGATTTATTATAGCTATGCTAATATAATATGATTTCACTATTAAGATTTAAAATGAATTATATTATAAATAAATTTTTGGTTTGGGTTTAAACTAATGGATGTACTGTGATTTCATGGTAAAAGTCTTAACTTTAAAACTATGAGAAGATGCAGTATAATTGAGTTTAGAATTTGATATTATATACCCTAACAAGATATCTTTGGTTTGACTTTTATTCAAATATATATCTAGTAATAATAAAATATAGCAATTTTAATTGATGCTGGATAAAATTTCTAAGATATGGACATAGTAGTATAATTAATTAAGATTTCATGATATGATGTCTAGATTGCTAAAACTTGTTTATCTACTAAACATGATATTTATTAGGGTTGTTATTTTCAATAGCATAATCTAGTTCTAGCATATTTAGATATTTTTTTCTTGGTTTAACCCTTTTATTTCCATGAGGTTTATACATAGCATCTCTAACTTAGCCTATATTGGTTATATCATCTTTGAGCTCACCTATTCAGAAACTTTCAAAGGCCATATTTTGTTTTCATTTGGCTGATAATCTAAGGCCTGCTAGAGCAGCTAAATTTATAACACTTTTGTTGTAGAAAGATCAATAACACTTGAAGTAAAACATAGCTGTTCATATAAAAAACTAGAAGGTAATATAAAGGTCTATTAATGTCATGTTCACATGACTATATTGAAGGGGTCAATTGCCAAAACAAGGCTGGGTGCCAAGAGTTCAAGAAGGTTAAGCTTTAGGACCTTACTGACTTAAGGCACACATTGGACTAATGCTGGGTGCAGGCTAGGTATGCCCAGGTTAGTCCAGAGTAAGTGTGACCTGCCCAGCTATATGTAATGACAATAGTGTTAAAATGTACATGCTATCTTTTAAATAACAATGGACCAATTTGGTTGATTAGTGAATGGGATTTGAAACCCATTCAATTTATGAAATTTTCAACTCAGGTCAGCCTCAACTTAAATATATCACTCAAGTTTGATTGATTTTGAAGTACATTACCCTGTCAGATGGAAGCATGTACTTATAGGTGCACCAGAGCTTAGTACCACTTTCTCCAATCAATGATTTCCTCTAGTTAGCAAAAATATGTTTGCTTGAGACCAATCTTTCTCATTGGTCATCTTCCCTGTAATAAATTCCCTGTTTACAGTTTTTTAAAATTTATGGTTACTATTGTGACTCTGTGCATGGACCTCCTTGAGAAGGTCTATAATAACATTGGCCATTCCATCTTCCTTAAAATATCCCTAAGTTTAAGTGCACCGTTGGGTCCTCTTAATTTCCTCCAAACTGAGGCACCTAAACCCTCTAGTACTGATCCCAGCTTGGATATGGACTCCCTTGTGGGGCTCACCCAAGTATTTATATTTATTGGCTTCCAACTACTCTACTCCACTTTATACTCCCTTGCACAGGGTTCCTTTGGCTTGGGCACCCTTCACAGTGTCTTGTTTACTATATCCATGATGATGAATTTCCTAGCTTTGTGACTGTGCACCATGCACCACCTTGCTGGGAACTGGAGAGTTAGACACTATCCTTACAATTAAAGGGTGGTTAGCCTGGCAGAGTAATTCCTGCTTCCACTTTAGTGCAGGTTTTGTTCAACACATGTTTGAAACTTGTACTGGCTATAAAAAATCTTGGTATGGTATATTTGTCCCAAGGTTGACCCACCTCAATTACTTTTAAAAGGTCTATTAGTTAGTGGCACCATATTTGATTCTGTTGCAAGCAATTAATTTTAAAACGAAGTGATTTTATATTTGGTTTAATAACATTTTGGAATGTGTAGGCCTAGTAATTGTAAATTACTGCATAAAAGGATATATGTGAGAAATCATACCAATGAGGACTAAAGTTACAATTCATCTAGCTTAGCATATCGTCTATCCTTATTATGGACCATAATTGATAGATGCAAGTTTGTCATAAACATATGATTTTTTGAGCTCACAGTAAAGTAAATTAAAGTGAGCTGCATGGGAAAGCATATAAAGAAGGTTGACTAAAAACAGCATTTTTAAGCAAGCAAATATGAGTTGAAAGTGGCGATATCTTATTTAAGAGATACTGTGGCAATAGCTGTATCAGCTTCATGCAAGTGCCTAAGGTCTAGGTACTCCTTATAAAATTAGAAGTCAATATTACTGGCAATCTTCATAACTGATAAAACCAGGCTGATGATTGGCAAATCATATATATAAATCATATCATTTCTATGATACCAAATTGTAATACTTTGAAAAAGGGCAAAATTGCAAGTGATATGTTGCATTTATACAAGATATAAAGCCAAGTCTTAAGGTGTTACAAAGAAACTGGATAGATTGAGCAGGCTAGCAAAGCTAGTCTAAGTATGCTTAGATAATGGTAAAAATGCAACAGAGGGTGGAGCCCCACAGTTTCACGTAGGAGTAGCAAGCATTATAGCGAACAATTGAAAAACTTAAAGCAATGTATTACAGATGTGCTTGAAAAGTAAATCATATATTTTACAAATTAAAAACTAAACAAAAGCAAAATCTTTCGTAATGGCTTTTATATTATTCCCACAGACTATTTTAACTTTATTAGCACACCTACAAGAGTTGCAGCTCTTACTAAAAATAAAATTTTAATTCTATCGCAATTATTAGTTACAGTTTTCATATTATCTAAATAATGTGATTTATTCTAGAAGTGCTTAATAGTTAACATAAAGTTAATTAAATTTTATATTTAAGTTTTCCATAGAAAATTTTATATTATTTTATATTACTAAAATAAATACATAAACATTACAATTAATATTTTGTCTTAGATTTTGCTGACTATATATTAAGTTATTTATAATGAGCTGATACATACATGCAAATTGTATGGGACAATAAATTCAACCGCTTATCATTGTAATATCCTTTTGTATTATAGCTAAGAACTTCATGTACAATATAGCTCTCATTTGCAACTACAAAACTTAAGATATGAAAACATAGAGTGACTTTCTTACTCTATTATGAAAATTGTATATTAGATATATATAGTAACAGTTAAATCAATTCTGTTAATTTATGTTGCCAAACCAATAAAAAACTGGCTTTTTTAGTTAAAAGATTTTATAAAACTACACTTTACAAAAAACAACAATTTTTTAATTTTAAAATTTAAGTTCAAATATCTTTGTTATTAAATGCTTATTTATTACAGTTTCGATAAACCCAAATTTAAATTAAATCACTAATGTTATAATGATTCGGTTAATCTATTTTAGAAATTGTAAATTAATAGCTTTATTTTTTAACAATTTTTTACAAGAGAAAAAAAATTTAATTTATTGCTCCATCATCTCACGAAGACGACGAGTAGCGCTACGAACTGTAGCCGCAGCAGTAGTTCTACAATTTAGTAGGAGTTTAGTAAGAATTGCTTACGAGACAGTCCAAGCTCCGCCAGCTAAAACTTTTTTGCAAGCACGACATTCCCAGATCCCTACAGCACGACGCTTGACAGTGTCTTTACCACAGAATTTGCATGTATATTTAGCGTGCTGGGTAATTTCCATCTTCTTCACAATCTTACGAAGAGAAGCACCATAACGGGTGCCATATTTACCAACAACTCCAACTTTCTTTGTGCGCTTAGCCTGTTTGTTTAATTTAATTACACACTCTGTAAGTATCGCCTTACCATTTAAGCTAGATATAAGTTGGACTAATGCCTAACCAAGAGAGATTGGTTTAGTTTCAAATGAAAGTTATGCTAAGGATTTTTGGATTACTAAGAAAATGAGAAATTTAGTCGATACTCAGTGCCAAATTCACTACTTAAATTCGAAATGTGGTCACTTCAAATGACAACCCCATATAATCAACCCTCGCAAGCGATATAACTGAAACTATCATATCTCAATATATAAATTACTAGCGGAGTTACCCGTGCTTCGCTACGGTGTCTAGAATTTCAGGTGATTCGAATTGATTAATTTAGATTTTATATATAGTTAAGCAATAACTACTCGGCCAAATCTAATTGCTCAATCGAAGCAACCAAAACCATTAACCACTCAGCTAAAACTAACTGAACTTATCAAATCAACCAATAACTAATACCCCTAAGCTAAACTGTATCCTATCGATTCGACCAAAAACCATCAACCCACTCGGTCAAATAATTTAAACCTATCAAATCAATCAGATTCTAAATTATTTTAGTTTTTATATTGGTAAATAGCTATCAATAAGTTCAGAAACCATTAAATCTATTAAAAATTCCAGCCTCCAACCACTTAGCTAAAATCAATTAAGCCTGCCAAATTAACTAAACCATCAATCAGTTACCTGAAACTATTGAGCCTATCGAATCAACCAAAAAATAAACCACTACTCAGCAAAAACCAATTACGGAACTTACAACAGCCAAAAACTACCAACCCTTATCAAAAACCTATGAAAAAATCGAATTAAATGAATATGAAAATACCCAGCCAAATTGCTATATAATTATATTAGAAATATATGTTCTAGATCTTAAATAGAACTGATATTTAACTTTATATGATTATTTTAAATAATTACATATTAGCATTCCGTTTCCAAACTTTATAGAATACTTGTGCCAAGTTTGGTGATTTTTGGTTATTTGCTCGAGAAATGCATCCGGTATAAATAAATAAACAGAATGATGGTTTTGTAAAAAAAGTTTGGCTAATTCTTGTTGATACCCAGTTTAGCACAGATTTGTTTTTGGGCTTTAAGTTTACCTGACGATCCTAATCAATTCTTTTTTATATTTGTAGATGGTTATCGATAATATTAAAAATTCAAATTATATTGAATCAATATAAAATTACCAACCATTCAGCTATACCCAATTAAACCTATCGAATTAACTAAACCACTTAGCTAAAACCATTAGATCAAAAATCAACTAATCACCAACCGCTTCGTAACCAAAACTAAATGTACCGAAACAACCAAAATCACCAACCACTTACCAAAACCAATTAAATTATCGAATCAAACAATCACTAACTTCTTTATTAACTGTTAAGCTTAATCAACCCTAAACCACCAACCGTTCGCCAAAACCATCTAAACTATCGAATCAGCCGAATATTAAACTTCTCGGCCGTAACGATATACCGATTTCCATTAAAAACATATAAAATTTTCACTTGTTACATATAAAACTTTTTATTTTACTATAAAAATTAAAAATCCGGCTTCCAGATGCACACGGACCACCTCCCGTCCCATATAGCCAAATTTCAGAGCTCTACATGCTCTACTTTTGGCTGGGCATTGTGCACACACGGCCACACATTTGCTTTTATATATATATAGATTTTATGTATATACTAGCGGCCAAATTCCCATGCTTCGCTACAGTGTTTATGATTTATCAGATAATTTAAATTGATCTAGCTTTTTTTTAGTACTAGATGGTCCCAACCCGAGGGGGGGTAAATTGATCTAGCTTTTAGTTATAGATAACCATCAACTACTCAGCCAAAACCATTGAACCTACAAAATCAACCAAATAACTATAATTACTTGTAAAAATATTTTTAAAGTAAATATTTAAAAGGTGGTTAACCTAGCAGGGTAATTCCTGCTTCCAACCTAGTGCAGGTTTTGTTCAATATAAGTTCAAAACCTGTACTGGTTAGAAAAATTCTCAGTGTGGTATACTTGTCCCAAGGTCAACCCACTCAAATACTTTTTAAAGTAAGATTTAGTGGTAGCAGGAACCACCCTGATAGGCAACCACCTTATCACCCTTTATTTTAATACTTTATTTTTATTTATTCTTTATATAATAGAATAAAATTAAGAGGGGATGGGAGGAAACAGTATTTCATCCTATATAGTACAAGTTTCAAACCTTTTGCAAAGCAAACCTGTACCAGAGTATTTACAAGTTTCACCCTGCTAGGCAAACACCCTTGTGGGATCTGGCAAGGGTTCTGGCTCACAGGTGCTGAACGCAGCAGGATATCCACAAAAATAATAAAAACTTAAAATTTATTCTTATTTTAGTAGAAGAAATTGAGCAATTTTTAAGTTTTTATTTTGAGGCATGGGTTAGAGTGAAAAAGTGATCAATTTGATACCAGCATTCAATATTTAAACTTTGGTAAACTTTAAGAATAGCAGGGTTTCAGAGTAGCATGCAGAATATTCTAAACACATCCATTTTAGGAAATATGATGCATTAACATATCAGATCTCATACTTGTTTGGGAACACCTGGGTGAACAACAGATGAAATGGGGTTTTGGGGCATGATATACCCATTTGGAAATATTTTTATTTATTTTATCCAATCACCATTGGGTAAAATACTTTCACCTCGGAGGACCTTCCTCACGCCTATAAAGGGGGTTGGTCCACATGTAGATGTTTTAGATAAACCAGTAGTAGTAGGGAGGATCTGTTGGGTGAAAGCCCCAAAGTCAGAGAAATCTGACTATACGTTTTTTGAGAGGTTTGCCTGTGTACTATTTATAAATGTATTACCCCAATTCTTGGGGTTCCACTGAGAATTGGCCAGGGTCTTTAGGCTGATATTGTTAGTGGTATCATTTAAACAGATAGTGTTAGTATCAGAAATATTCAAATGGCTGACATTTCCCCTTGTTAGCTGCTTTTGACCCAAAACATTCTTCATTGGCAGCTTGGAGGGCAAATGTCTGACAACTTTATTTGCATTATTATTTTTATCTACACAATTTTATTCATTTTTTTGATATAAAATAAAAAGAGGGGAAGGGAGGGTTAAGTTGTCTTAGCTGGTATAAGTTTTATCTGTTATGAACCAAATCTGTATCAGATTGGTAGCAGAATATACCCTGTTAAGCTAAACACCCTTGTATAGCAAACCTACTAAGCCTATTGAATCAATTAAATAAAACTAAACTGCTAACTGAAATATTATCAATAAAAATGCTCACTACCTGGCTATATAATAGATACTTTATCTAACTTACTTTGTAGTTTTAGTAGGTTCCTATAAACTAATACTACCATATTAAATCTTAAAATACTAGCTTATGTTTAAGAAAAAATTGGCTTTTATATATCAATTTAAATTTAAAATATATTTAGTTATAAATTTAATTTCAAAGCCCCAACCTACTTGAGAACTTAACACTCAAGAGGCATATACAACCAAAATTTTGTGTATTAGGTTTTTAGGTTGGAAGAAATAATAATTTAAAATATAATTTAGAAACTAAAGCTATTTATAAAAGATATTTATTACAGATTAAACCAGTGTAAATAATAAGAGTAAATATCTTCTATAAATAAAGTCTTATTAGGTATAATGAAACAAAAAGTTCCCCCATTCCAAATTTTAAATCCAAGCTTATGTAGTTTGTAATATATGATGAAAATAAGCATATATATATATATAAGTTTTTTTTAAATTTGTGTTTTTTGCAGTTAAAATTTAATATATAATCCCTTACCTACTCCTTATCCTAAACTCAAGATGTATATACATAGCAAATTTATAAATGTAGGTTTGTTAGTTTTGTAAAATAATTTTGTATATACATTTTTTAAATTTAAGCTGCTTTATATTACAGATTTATTAGAGCAAAATTTAAACTGCTTTTTCAAATTTTAAAACGCCTAGAAATAGTTTTTAGATAAACTACAAGTTTAGATAAGAATTTCCATGCCAAATTAATAAAGCACAGTTTTTGTGGTTTAGGAGATAACTTAGTTAATAGTAGCTTATATATACTACAGATGTCACATTTTTTCCTTAAATACCAAAAAAATTCATCCAAACTTAGCATAAATATTCTAATAATAGAAGAAAAACACCATAGTTGTGCCTTTTCTCAACCATAATAAATATATAAAAAATTTACAAATCTAAAATGATATATAATTTTTAATACAAACCAGTATGTTGTTTCATATAAGTAGTTTGGTACAATTTGGTTGATTCAATAGGTTAAATAATGTCAGTTAAGCAGTTTGGTGTTATTTATTAATTTGAAAGGTTTAATTTCTTTTAACATTATCAATAGCTTCATCTACCAATAGAGAAAATAAAATAATTGTTTAGAATATTCTGGTAAACTATAAAGCCAAGTAATGCTAAGTAAACTGGCTAGTAATAATCTAGATAACAGAAAGCTATTTTGAGCCTTTTAGGCTTGCTTTTGAAATTTTGCTAGACTACACTTTTAAAAAACTTAATAATTATTAAAATGACCACTTGGAAAAAGTATTTAAACTATTGAATCAACCAAATATAAAACTGTTCAGCTATAACAAGATACCAATTACCATTAAAAACATAAAACCTCACTTCTTAAATATAAAAACTTTCATTTAACTATCAAATTAAAAGTTATGGTAGAGTATTATATTGTCATCTGACTTTAGTAACTGTGCAAAATTTCATCAATAGGTATGTCAGGAAGTGTGTCAAATGATGGATGCATTATTCTAGGACAATTAAGATTGTGAGTTGAAGAAAAGAAAATAAAAATAATTTAGAGAACAAAAGCCTATTATGGGTCTTTTAGCCTTGCTCTTCTGAAATTTCACCAGCTTAAACCTTTAAATGTTGTTATATTTCTTAAAATTACTGTACCTTAAAATTTCTACTCTAAGCTTAATATGAATTTAGGAAGAAATATTTACCATCATACATTGTATAAGTTTAATTAGTAACTTATGTAGTAATATATTATATTATTATCATATATATTATATTAATATACTACTATCACCATCTAGTACTAAAAATACTACTATCATTATTATTATCTTATTATTATGCATTATTATTATATTATTATACAATGCATAAGTTTGATTAAAACTCATTTCCAATTTTTATTAACTTTTTATTTTATTTTATTTTGATGCCTTTACACTCCTAATTTACACCCCTCTTATGGGAAGTTCACAAAAAGGCTATTGGATTTATCATCTGAAACCCCAAAAACCCCCACACAGCCACTTTGCAGATTTTTTAATTTTAACCCATGTACCTTGATTTCCGTCCTTAATGTACTCCATATGGGGGATATTTATTATATTACAGTGTATTTTTTTTTTAGTACTAGATGGTCCCAACCCAAGGGGGTATATTACAGTGTATTATTGTATTGTCATCCAACTTAGTAACTGTGCAGAATTTCATCAATAGGTTATGTTAGGAAGTGTGTTAAATAAAAATGCAAGATTTCAACACAAACAAGTTAGTGAGTTGAAGAAATATAAGTAATATAATTTATTTCATTTGAGGTAGGAGGACTATGGGAACAACTCTTACAAAAAGGCTCTTTGAAATATAAATGCTACTTAGTTATTTTTTACTTAAATGGCAAAAGCTAAGATATCAAGACTTATATAATTAAAATTTATATTTGTATTCAGAAAGTAAACCTGTTATTTGTCCTCTAAATAACAAGTATAATAATTCAGTATATTTCATTACTATTATAAAATAACCATTTTAGTTTTGACACGTCCATGAAATTTTGTCAGATTATTTCTAGATAATTAGTATAAATTTACATAGGATCTTAAATTGTAAGTGTATTCACTAGTCTTGAAAAGTATAGACACATTCAATAATCTGAAATTTTTGGATCTCTTATGTTTTTAAGCTTATAAACTGAATTTTTAACAGGAAGCTATAATCTGTCTTCTTTGGAGTTTAAAATCCAAACAATTACATTATCAATAGCAGATGATAGTAACATTGGCTAGTATTAAATTAATATCTATACAAATCCAGGTATATATTGGATATACTGATCAAAGTCAAATAAAGAAACTTGGCTTAGTTGAGGTTAAAAGGTTAGAAATGACCAATGATACTGACTATTTACAAAGATATTTAGACTGTATAAGCTAATTATGCTAAGTTTATACCAACTTAAGCATATATAAAAAGACTTGTACTCAGATAAACTATACATACTATAATATTAATTTTAATAGAAAAAGTACAACAATCATAGCTATTAAGTTGTATTTTTAAAACAATAGTGGTATTCCCTTTTGGATAGCATATCATCTAGTCTTAATATTTGTTTTTCAAAATTTATCATGCAAGAACATGTATCAATAATAGTAAATATTTTAAACAAACTTACATGTAGATTTTTCATTTTTATTTGTTTAAGATAATATAATATAAAGTATAGCAGATTATAAGTAAATACTTATTAAGGATGCATATATAGTACAAATATTAAAAAATATATAATCTATACATGATCACAAATACTTTTGTAGCAATAATTAGCATTTACTATAGGAAAATAATCTATAAATGTAATGATAGTATCAATGTTAGTATTTTATTTTTCTTATTATGAGAAAATAATATTAAACATAACTCAAGGTATAAGTTTGATGTTGTATAATAAAATTAAATACAAAGAGTATTCACTTTATAGTCAATACTCACAAATATTCTTTAAAATTTTCAAGGTGGGCTAACCTGGGGACAATACTGCACTGATGAAGGATGAAAGGGATTTGAATTAATGGGAAAGGAGGATAAAACCTGAAAAACCTCCATGCAAGGTATATAATATGCCAGGAACTCCACGGACCACCTTTGCTATTTGCTATCTCAGTTTGGGGCATTGGTGCACAACGCCAACACAGTCATAGTCATACTCTACCCAAAGTTCCTGTAACAGAATTGAACTTGGGGAGGCAGTGGTAGAGGGTCCATATTCTACCACTGGGGTATCCTCCTCTTAATCACAAATATTCTATATACACAAAATTTATTAGATAAGATAGAATAAACTCTATTTATTCTTATATTTTATTAAAAAGTTTATGCATATAATCCATTCTTTTTTTGCTTATAAAGTATTTGATAAGCTAAAGTTTTTATTTTAGTAGACATTGTAGGAATTCTGGTAAGTTGATTCTCTCACTAGGTGCTAACCAGAATTTCCACACTATGACAGATATGGTATGCTTAATACTTCATGTCTGCCAAAGAGAGGAGGCCAAAGTTGTCCTTCTCTGTTCACCAGACTTTGGTACTGTTAAGGATGGAAGAGAATAGGTAAAAAAGATTAAGGAGTAAACTATATCTTTATTTGATAATATTAAAGTGCTTATATACTTTTCAGTAGGAAGAGTAATTCAATGGAATAAATTTGTGTATAGGAAATAGTAAGATGTGAAATTTCTTATCAAAAATTTTTTGCATGTCTCATGTGATTTAAAGATATACACATGTTGATTTTGATATGCCCACATTACCCAGCTTAATTGATTATATGACATCTTCTTGTCCACTAGAGATTCATCCTGCTAGTGAATGTGGGAGATATTGATTATTCACAATAACTATTGTTTAAGTAAAGTCCTAATAACTATTTGTTGATCTGCTGGGTTTTGATCTGTCATATCAATATTGTTTTATTGTGGATCATCCTCAACAATAAACAAGTGATTAGGTTGTCAACTTTATTATTGATAATCTATTTAACTTATAAAAGCCAATTGAGTTTAGTTTCTGATTGACTAAGAGGTTTATAAGTCACTAAGGGGGTGATGACACCTGTGATAAAGCAACTTAAGAGTTAACCTTTCAGGAATTGAAACCTGCTGTCTTTGAGTAAGTGTTCCATTACCTAAGAAGGTTGTTAACCTAATAAGGGTAGCTTGATGGGGTTGAGCAAAGGCATTAGAAAACATTCTTTATTTCAACCCAGAAGAGTAACATTGAGAGTTGGCGGAGAAATCTGACTAAAATAATGAGGAAGATCATTATTTGGACTGACCCTGAAGGGTTTAATTCACTAGTGACAGCCACCAGTTTCCAATTGGAGCGCCAACAGAGGAGTTGGGCGCCAAATTTCCTTATAAATTCCATTATATTCTTCTAAATACAGGAGATAAAAGAAAAGCTCAATTAATTAAAAATTTAGACCGTTATACTTTACTATTAGGTCTAGAATTTTGGAAGGATAAGAGATCCTTTGTCTATCTTATTGATATTTCTGCAGACCTTGCTTTATGAGAAGGAAGAAGAACCACTGAATATAACCCTAGGTTATGTTCTATCAAAGAGAATAGAAGTCTCTACCAATATTCCAGAAAATTCAAGATTAGGAAAAGCACCAGTTTAGCGTTTACCTTATAATCATCTTGGGTATCAGAAGCTCAACTTGGTATTAGTCTTCATACTATTACTGCTCAATTCAATTTATATCAACAATTCAGACAACGCACATGCAAGGAACCTGTGCAGTTAATCAAGGGAGCTGAAGTGAGCTACTATTCAAAAAGAGCAAAGCTCCCAAAAATTCACATTTGGTGCTCACTACAGGGGTTGGTTGAGTTTTAAGTCAGAAAATATAGGAAGACCATATCAATCATGTCTTACAAGAATGAACTAAAAAGCTTTGGACTGAACCAGTACCAATCTCTAAGAATGCACTCAATTCATCCTCACTGGCTGATTTCACTACATTGGAGGAATGGGTGTTGAAAGCCAAGGAAGAGGTCAATCAAGCTGGGAAATGTAGGAATCCAGCTTCTTTATGCTCACTTGGTGCTACACCGCTGGATCCCACAAAGAATTTTATTAAAATAAAAATAAAGAGCTATAAAAATGGGTTTTTATAAATTTTAATAAGAGTGTGGGGCTAAAAATGAGAAGCAATCCCTTTCTGACTTTCAACAATTGATATTTATACTATTTTCAAAGGTCAGAGGGATTTGGGGATAGGTTTGGAATAGCTTTGGTGCTTTCCAATTTAGGTAATATGGGTGTCAATCATATCAGATTGTGAGGGAAAGTTAGTTAATTTTTGGTAATTAGACGTTGGGGTTTTGGGGAAGAATATACCCATGTGGTAGGGTTTTGATGTATCCCAACCAATCACCACTAAAATTTTTTCTCACCTCAGGGGCCTGCCGCCATGCTTATAAAAGGGGTGGCCCCCACACAGGTGTGGCGAAAGACTCAGTGCTAATTGGGGGAGTACCTTCCTCTGGTTTCCTTGGAGTCTGTTGTGTGATCAGTGAAATCTAATTGCTTAATTTTACTAAATGTGCCCATGTGGGTTTCAAACTGGTGTTGCCCCAATTTATGGGGTTCCACCAAAAATTGGCCAGGGTCTTTTGGCCGTTATAAATGACTTTACTATTATTTAATGAGCCCTTAGCAATATTGGAAAATCGCAAATGGCTGACATTTCCCTTTTTTGGTGGAACTCAACCTAAAGCATTCTTAATTTAGGCTGCAAAGGCAAATGTCTGACAGAAAAATCAACAATGACTTCTATGGAATGGTTACCTCTTTGAAGCGCAAGGAAGGTGAATTAATTAATGAAGTAACATCTTCAGAAGGCAGAGCAAGAAGCAGATCAAGAACGCTTACACTGAATTAATGAAAAAATATCATAATTGTTGAAATGCATAGAGAAAATGGAGAATTACAAATGTTTTTGTGCACAAATGGAGGCGGAAGAAGCCAATAATAACATGCACAAAACTCCAGTTGGGAAAATTTAACTTCACAGAAACATGCCTGAGTCATTTTTAGCAATATTGGAAAAGACCATTGAAGTTACTTCTATGGTCAATCAAGTCATAATGTAGTAATCCCATATCAGTGGAGCCACAGATGAGTTTCAAAGTACATTGAAACTACCCAAATTTTACCAGGATAATGCCCCTGCATTTTTCTGATTATTCAAGATGACAATATTTGGATTTTAGTGACTGACAAAAGGCAGTGACCATAATGAACTGCCTGAACACCAATTGTCAGAATATGATGTTACCCCATCTGAACTGAGGCAATTGGTTTAATAATGAGGACAAGAAAGCCTTATAATATAGTTTGGAAGTCCTATGCAGATGTATAACTGTAAGAAGGGATTTAATGGCGTTAAATTTTAAAAAGATGAGGCTCTGAAAGCTTTTGTGGACTGAGTCTACCAGTAATCCCAGATCCTGGATGGCATGAAAGCGCTATTGGATTTTAATGCACAAATTATGATGTAAGTGGCGCTTCAGCCCTATTGTGATTTGCATTGCCTATGGCTTTGGTGCTAGTGACACAAATGTCCACACCCCAAATGGTGGATCATCTGAAGTTGTTAGGTGCTATTTTTGAAGCCCCTTGTTGGACATTTACCTTTGCAGACTAGAAATCAGAATGCTGTAGGTCGAGTTCTGCCAAAAAAGGGAAATGTTGGCCATATGTGATATTTTGATGCTGTTAAGAGTTCATTTAATCATAAAAAATGTAAAAATTGATGAAATTGGCCAAAAGTCTCTGGCCAATTCTTGGTGGAACCCTGGTTATTGGGGAATCACCAGTTCAAAACCCATATGGGCATTAGTAAAATCTGCAAGTCAGATTTCTCTGACTGCACCATAGACCTCAGGAGAATCATTAGAAGGCACTCCCCTGACCCCAACAAAGTCCTTAAAAGCACCTGTGCGGGGACCCCCCTTTTATAGGCTTGGCAGGGGTCCCCCAAGGTGCAAGAAATTTATCAGGTGGTGATTGGCTCAAGTTTATAAAAACGTTACCTCAAAATATGTTTGGGCCAATCAGAATTTCTCTTCCTTCACTCTGCTGCCCTGATGCAAGTTTCTGAGTTATGATATGCTATTCCTAGATATTTCCTAATTTGGACTTGTGCAGGCTATTCCAAACATATTCCCAAATTCCCCCTTGACCTTTGAATTTACTTTGAATACTAGATAATTGGAGGTCTAGGGGTATCGGTTTTCCCCTTATTGCGCTCATAATAAAACCGTAAAAATAAAGTTTTATAGCGATTTTTTTCTAAATTTAAATTTATTAAAACCATTTGTGGAAACCAGCTGGCGTGTAGCACCAGTGAGCGAAAATCAGCTGGTTTCCTACACCCCTAATCAAAATTATAAGGCTATTCCTGTAAAAACAAAATACAGTGAAATTTGCTGAGCATATCATATAAATAATAATCAAGTCATGATAGGGAATAAACCCAAAGGACAAAAACAAGTGAACAAGATGCAGAGTTATTGCCACCATTTTGAAAAACCTGGACATTTTTACTCAATTATGAGCAAGAAACTCAAGGAAAAAGTCACTCTAGTTCAGGAAAGAGAGAAGAAAATTAGTGAAAAATTAGGAAAAGGGACTTCACTCTTGTTAGGGATTCAACTACGATGACCAAAATTACCCAAGATCAAGATTCAATATCTTGGTCTGATGAGATTGCTAAAACTACATCAGAGATATTCAATACTAGGATAGACTGACGATCAACCCTTTGGTGTTATCAACCTTCTTTGAAGGATGATGCTATGCTATCTGATGATACAGAAAATAATATAAGAAGGTTGGTCTCATCAAATAAGAATCTTATCAGATCTGGCTATCACAAGTATGGTATTAATAATCAGCATTATTGGTCATCTAATAGAAAAGATCTTACCTCAAGTGCATCCCAAAAATCCTCACAATTAACTACTAAATCTACCCCTAAAAATATCCCTTCATTTCTAACAAATATAGTACCACGATTTTTGTCTCATGTAGCCTAATTTTGGTCTCTTTTCATACAATATTCTGTAACCCTGATTGGAAATAACTATAGCAATGGAACTAGCAACTTCATTGCAATTGTGTCAATCTTCTCTAGAGCCATGGGTATAATAATATCGTAGCCTTTGTAGCACCTGCTTATTGTAATTTTTACCAAAAAACCAATACTGGTGCTTTCTGCCAGGTCTGCTTTCAAGGCTACCTGGTGAAACCATACTTTTGCAACGATGAATATGTCTAGAAAAGAAAGCCCCTCTTCTGAGGAATCAATGAGTATCACCCAATGGGTACACTCTAACAGGCAAGAGATGCCTTCTGCTAATATAAACAATCTGCAATTTCAAGCTTCTATGGACTTGGCCATCAAGGGCTCTGACCAAAATAATTATCAGATTAAGCTGCAAATGTAGAAGAAATGGTCAAAGGCTTGATAAGGGGGGCTATCCAGCCTGGTGCCCATCCTAATTGAGACTGAGCATATAAAGTTGCTGGTAATATGATGAATTTATATGACTGAGCGGTGTTACAGCCTACCAAAGTTTGTTTGGCTAGAACTGAGCAGTACCTCTGGCATTATGTACATCCCGCTATTCACCATGTACTCCAGATTTTGGGATTTCATCATCTCAAGATCCAACGTCAGTTGACCCTGGCGCAACAATTTTACTCTCAGTTATTCTCATCATATGAGACAGCTTCTAACTTTGGACAGAATAATCAGGAAGCCATTCTTGATAATAGAAGAGAAATCAACAATATACACAGCTAGTTAGTGAGAATTGATAATGGAGTTGTGGGATACATTGGCGAAGAAGTATCTCAGCAAGTTAGCAATGTCACTAACCCTATTCACCACCGTATCACCACCTTTGAGGATGAAATTATGAAACAACTGGGACAATTGAAGGTCAAACATGAGGAGCATTTTGATGAACTTGATGGGCTAGTCCAACATCTTGTCCAAATGGTGGATACTGTCAGAGAAGGTGGAACTGGCCCTGTTGGTCCTCCTAGACCGCTGGGACCACCTAATTCCCCTTTGGTAACCCTAAGACCTCCTGGTGAACGTGGTCCTCCTGGTCCAGTGTACCAACAAGGCCCACTGGGGCCAGCAGGTCGAGATGGGTTGCAAAGACCCCCAGGACCTCCTGGTCCCCCTGGATCCTCAATTCCAATGCACAATTCTGAACCTTTGATTCTACTAGTATCAAGAATACAGGTGTTAGAAACCCAAATCCAAGCCATAGCACAAGGATGTTTCTTATCATTGGAAGGCCTTATGACTGACCCAGATTACTCTTTAACCAACTTATTGGATGGTGTGGATAATGCTTATCATCTATGCGATGCTAACCAAACTATGTAAGAAACTCAGTTTGCAAGGCTAAACGCTTCCATTGAATGGTTATCTGATAGATGCAGAGTACTTGAAACCAAGCAGGAAGAGATGATCACTGCGATTTAAAACTTGAAAAAATAACCTGCAAATGATCATCTTGCTCAATGGGTTCATATTTTACAGGAGGACATCAATCATTTAAGGCAACAACTTGATCGAATTCCCACTCTAGCTCATATCCCAGAATCCAAACCCTCTGAAGCTAATCCAGTTTTGGTATCATTGTACATGTTTTGAGTAATGAACCCACTACCTTCAAACCTACCTTTAAGGATAAGTTTGAGCCGGGTGAAGGTAGCATCCATTCATTTCTCTTTGTCTATGAGCGTGCAATGGATGGGGCAACAGATCAACAGAAAGTCCGGCATATTACTTCTTATTTAAGCCAATTTGCTCAAGAAATCTTGGCTCCTCACCTTAAGATTTGCAATATGTGGGCTCAAGTGAAAAACGCCCTTATTAAGGAAATTGGGAGTGATCAAATCCTTTTTAACCAAAAGAAAGCCTTTATGTTTATTCAAATCAAACGAGGATGTCCATCCAAGATTTTGCTAAAAGATTCTACCATGAGGCCCATACTCTTGCTACTTGCGACTGAATTACAGTAGATGATGCCATATTGGCTGTAATGAGTGCATTTGCTTCTCGCACTCAGTTGCTACTACATCTAAAATCACTTAAACGAAATTTCAGATCCATAATCAACGTCAAGGAAGCGCTCATGGAGAATCCTAATGGTGTGGTACACCTGACCTCCGCTAATAACCCTCATTCTTATATCCATGCAATGTCATCTAAACCCAAACCTAAACTGAAGAAGGAACCATGCACTTATTGTGGTCTCGTGGGTCATGTGGTATCTCAATGTTGGAAAAAATGGAGGAGTCAAAAAAGAGGAGTCAGCATAGGGCGAGAGGCTCCCTTTGCTGATCTACCTCTTGTGCCTCCATCAAAACTTTTTACTCTTCAACAGACTGTTATGTGATATCTGCTCCTGGTGAGCTTGATGTCCCTATGAATTAGCCAGCAAAGATACTATTTCTGCTTATGCTTTTGTTTACTTTTCTTCTAATTCAATCCAATTGATTAATCATTTGGTGTTTTCAAACCCAAACTTTGGCACTGATGTGATCCAAGTGGAAGTCATTGTGCATAAGGTGAAAGTTCTGGATATCATTTGATATGGGATCGCCCATCAATGTAATCTCATCCAGGCTTATGAAAAAAATCAAATTGGCGACGGACTTAAACCATTTTTAAGGCTATAGACCTGCTGGTCCTTCCTACACTAAATCTATAGGAGCTTATTCCTCTCTTCCAATGCGCTTTGGAAAGTTGGTTATGTCAGCCCCTGCAGTAGTGTTGGACAACAACTGCTATGACCTGCTCTTGGAAACTAAATTTCTCATTGATTTTGATGCAATAATCAGCCCTAAGGACAATTACCTTCCTCTAATTGGATACTGAGTGCCTTTAATATTACAAGATGTTCCCAATAGCAAAGGCAAACTCAAATGACGTGTTTGCTTATTGGAATACCCCACTTCTATCTCTTGTCTTGAATACCGAATCTTGGGACCAAGGACTATACTTCCACATCTGTCAGCTTGTGCATCTGATGGAATGCCTTTATGTTCTAACTCTCCAATTACCATTCCCCCAAAAGCTCAAGTAATCATTGATATGGGAGTACAAGTATTTGTACCCACTGATCATGTGTTAGAGATTTACAATAACCAAAATCCCTCTCATTTGGAGGCTTTACCCTGCCCTGGTATCTTGATCCTGCCTACAATGGGGCTGTTTTAATTCTACTAGCTAATCTCACTTCCTGACCTATGCAATTTAATCACAATAGCCCCATCGCCTATGTGTGGCCTACTCCTGTGGGTGAGATCTTATCTGTCTCAGGATGTGGAGATTTACGTGAATTTGGGCTGTAAGATCCCCCTATTGTTGCTAGAATTGACGTCTTTATTGGGGATTCACTTAATCCAGAACAACAGCATGAAGCTGAGGCTCTGATTGAAGGTTATGCGGATATATTTGCCCACGGTCCTGTGATTTTGGAAAATGAAAGATGTGCAGCATCAGGTAAAAATTGGGTATACTCCCCCTATTCAAGCTTGACCATATCACAAATCTAAGGTTGAGGAGGTTCAGGTCTCAGTGGAATTGAAACAAATCCTTAATGCGGGTTTGTTAACGCCTTCTAAGAGCCCATGGGCTTCTCCTTTATTACTCATTTGAAAAAAAGATGGGGGCCATAGAGTGGTTATGGACTATTGTCAAATTAATGCTGTTACCCAAAAGGATTTTTATCCTCTACCTCGCATTGATGATTCATTGAGATTATTGTCTGGGTCACAATACTTCCCAGCTATGGATCTTGCGAGTGGTTATTGGCAAATTAACCTGGCTCTGGAAGATCGTCAAAAATGTGCTTTAATCTCTAGTGAGGGGTTATTTGAGTCCACTCATATGCCGCAGGGGCTTTGTAATGCCCCTGCTAATTATAATGAGCCATGGATGGCTTGTTTGTGAATTTTGAAAGTTTCTTGTGTTTTGGTTTACTTTGACAATGTTACTGTTATCTCACACTTTTAACAAGCATTTGGCACATTTTAAGGAAGTATTTGGTCGGATGTGTCACGCTTTGCTTAAGCTAAAACCATCCAAATGTGCTTTTTTAAGACTGAGATGGAATTCTTAGGTCATAAAGTTAATCATGAGGGGATTTTACCCTTATCTAATAAGATACAAGCTACTTCAGACATGCCTGTTCCTAAAAGCTTGCGCAATATTCAGGTGTTTTTAGGGATGGTTGGTTATTACCGACAATTATCCCCCATTTTGCAGAGATTGTGGAGCCTATAGTTTACCTTTTTCACAAGGAAGTCCCTTTTATATGGGAAGAATAACAGCAGCAAGATTTCAATATGTTGCGCCAAGCCTTAGTGAGTGCACCAATCTTATCCAATCCTGATTTTTCCAAACCTTTTATACTATATACTGATGCCAGTGATATTGCTATTGGAGCCATTCTGGATCAACATGATACCAACCTGGTTGATCACCCCATCACGTACTATAGTAAAACCCTTTCTAAGGCTGAACGCAATTATAGCGTTACCAAGAGAGAATGCCTTGCAGTTTTGTCTGCCATCAAGCATTTTCTCCCTTACCTCTATGGCAAGAATTTCACTATCATCTCGGATCACGCTTCCTTGAAGTGGTTGCAACAAATAAAGGATCCTGATGGGCGCTTAGCTAGATAGGCATTAAAGCTCCAGAATCATGTCTTAACTATTCAACATCTCACTGGAGCTATTGATCAAAACGCTGATGAACTTTCTCAATTGCCTATACTAACATTATTCTCTACTGAGGATGATCACATCCATGTCTTGATTGGTAGGCCTGATCTCTGGTACCATGAAATTTAAGGATGGTATATCAAAGCTATAATCCTTAACTGAAGATACTCAGGTTAAAGAAGGTTCATTATACAAGAAGTTGGGATCTAAGTGGTTGCCTTTTATTTGGCCCTCTGCGAGGACTGATACTATTATGGAGGCTCATTAAACTGTAGGGCATGGAGCTGTCTTTAAGACCCTACAGTGGTTGAAAAAAATTGTTACTGGGATAACATGCTGAAATCTGTACACGATGTGTTTGAGTCTTGTCTCACTTTCTAACAACAACGCAGTGGAAATCTGATGTTTCAACACAAAATTGTGGGACCTTCCAAACCTTTCCCTACTATGAGTATTGATGTATGGGTCCTCTCCCTATTGCCACTTATGGAAATCAGTATATTATGTTAGATATCGACCATTTTACTAAATGGATTGAAGCTATCTCAGTCTCCATGGTCATTGCTAAGGCTACAGAATCCTTTCTTTTTAAGCAAGTTTTCACCAGGCATGGTAGCCTGAAAGTCCTGATATTAAATAATGGGACCAACATCATTTCTCAGGTGGTATTGAGCTTACTAAATAATGGGTACCTATCAGTCGTTTATGACCCCTTACAATCCTTCTACTAATGGTGCGGTCAAACAAGCAAATGGTACCCTTATAGCCATTCTTCGAAAGTGGCTTCCAATGACCCTAGTAGATGGAATCTCTATTTTCCTAGTGCAATGTTAGCATATAGAGTTAGCTGCTATTGTATAAGTAGAACGCCTCCTTTTAAAGCCTTATATTGTTGGGGTCCTATTCTCCCCTTTAATGTACAACCTATACTTGAGGAGGCTACCCCACAAACTACTTATTTAGCTATGAGGAGATTAGCTGATGAAATCATCCAAGTACAAGATTTAGCTTCAAGTTCCCTTGCTGCTACCACCTTAAAAGAGGGAAAAGAACTAACGCTAATAGACCTACGCTACCAGAAATCAAGTTGGGGATCTTGTACTCTTCTATCACCATAGGCCGAGAGGAAGGATTATAAACTTGACACCTTATGGGCTGGTCCTTACCGTATTATTTATTATCAGGGTATTGAATACTATATTGCAGCTGTTGATATTGGTACTGTTATCAACAGAGTGCATAGTAGATTTCTTCATAAGTATGTGCCCCCTAGGAAAGATCTTGAAGGGGGCTTTGTTGGGGATTCAACTACAATGACCAAAATTACTCAAGATTGAGATTCAATATATTGTTCTGATGAGATTGCAAAATCTATGTCAGAGATATCTGATTTTAGGATAGACTGACGATCAACCCTTCAGAGTTATCAACCTTCTCTGAAGGATGATGCTAAGCTATCTGATGAGACAGAAAATAATATAAGAAGGTTGGTTTATCAAAATAAGAATCTTATCAGATCTGGCTATCACAAGTATGGTATTAATAATCAGCATTATTGGTCATCTAATAGAAAAGATCTTACCTCAAGTGCATCCCAAAATCCTCAAGAATAACTACTAAATCTACCCCTATAAATATCCCTCATTTATAAAAAATAAAATACCACAATTTTGTCTTGCATAGCCTAATCTTGGCCTCTTTTCATATAGGATTTTGTATTTCCAATTAGAATCAACTATAGCAATTGAACTAGTAACTTCAATGCAATTGTGTCAATCTTCTCTAGAGCAATGGGTATAATAATATCGTAGCCTTTGTAGCACCTGCTTATTGTAATTTTTACCAAAATTCCAATAAGTCTAGACAAGTAACAATCTGGTACTAAAAAAACCTGTTCCTCCTGCTATATTTAACAATAATATTGATATTTGCAACCTGTTTGTAGATGATGAAAAACTGACCTACTCTATCAGGCTGTTAATTTGGACGTAAACTCCATTTCCCAAGCCAAAGTGAATAATATGACTTCAAAATCATGAAAGAAGTGGCTTTACTTATGCTTGTCAGCTAGCAGACAATATTGATATGCTGAGAATCTGGATGAATTAATAAAGATGAGATAGAGGAGGAGAACATATCTCTCCACATCAGTGTTATCAAGGAGTCTTTCCATGATTTATCTGCAATTTAATTCAGACTCTCATTTCTGTGTATAATGTTGTTATCTACTCAGCAAATACCTTATTACAGTATTCTTAGTGTACCTATATGGATCTATAGCCAACTGAGTGAGAATATGGGTTATAAATGACAGTGGAGCGCCCATCTGTCATGGTTGAATGACTTGATAGTAGGCACCAACCCCAAGGATAAGGCTGGCGACAGGAGGCCCAGAAAGTGAAACTTCAAGCCCTACCTGACCTCAAGCACACCTTAGACCAACGCTGGGTACAAGCCAAATACGCCCAGGTTGGTACTAGTGATGTGCAAAACGCCCAGTTCCTTGTATCAGCCCAGGCGTTAAAACGGACAAGCTATGTAATTAACAAAGATGGTTTGATTTGGTTGATAGGGGAATGGGGGTTCAAAACCCAACCAGTTACAAAAATATGCATTTGGGTAGATTACAACTTCAATTGATTACTCAAGTGAAGAAACTTCAGTGTATTCTACCAATTTTGATGGAAGCATTTGCCTATTGAGCATCAAGGCTTGTACCCACTTCCTCAGTGTAAGTCTTGGGGAATGTCCCCTGGCTGTTGATCGGGCCATCTTCTCATTCCTGAGTAAAAAGGCACCAAAGAGGATGGCGATACCCCTCATTTCTCAGGGTGATCTTGCTCATGTAGTAGATGAGCGATGGGTAACAGCCTTTCCACTTTAGATCCCAACCCCAGTACCCACGCTCACCTCAGCAGAACTGTTATGGGAAATTAGTAAAATCTGCGCTGAAATTGCCAAATTGAAATCAGCCAGATCTAATTTGAGTGGTAACCTGGCTGATGCCTGAAACTCAAATTCCTGGAAAGGCATGAAGACTGAGGTATTGGCCAGAATGCCTGACAGCTCCAATTTAATCAATAAGATGATAGAGCTAACATTGTGCACCATCAACAAGGGTTTGAAGCCTTCTGTTGGCAATTTGGGCATTGCGGCTGATGTGATGCCTTTGACTGAACAAACAGTCCAGCGACTGAGCATGGGCGGGTTGGGCGTTCCAAACCTGTTCCAAACCAAATGGTCCTGCCCCTATGTGGGGTGGCCTTGGGGGATTCCCATCACTTGTTGGGCCAAATGCTGTTGTGCCAACCATCGGAAATGTAACTGAGCTTCAATTTGGACGTTTGAGGTCAAACCAATAGTGACAAAGCCCACCACCAAATTTTGTGATGTAGGTTCTCAAGTAATAAAACCTCCCATTCCTGAACAATTTGCCAGTTAGGTCGAAGTTGCAGGACCCAATCCCAGCTCTGCCACTACCCCAATTGACTACTATTTAATCAGTCACATCACACTGAGAAAATTGTTGTTCAATTTTTCTTTCCTAAATTCCTATTAAAATCCTTTCCCAAAGTTATTTTTTGTATGTTAAAAATTAAGCCGCCTTATCCACTGATGCTCTTGTACTCTTGGGGTTAATGGCCATGTTCATCTGGTACTTTGTTTTGTGCCTATATGAAATTCTGGCTCACCGGCAGATATTTGTGGAAACCCTTTCTGGTTCCATATTCATCATATTAGCAGCAGTGCACCAGGCATTCTGGTTTGCTGTTCATATGCTCTGGCATCTGGGCTGGCAGGCCAGTATAATTCTTACTTGCTGTTCTCCTGACATAATTGACCAACCATTACTCTTAGCTATTTCCGCCTTATTCATGTGGATAGGCGCAGCAATGGTTCCTTCTTTACAACTGAGCCAGGTTGTAAAAAAGATTTTCTCTGACCAAATTTGTCCTGCCACACTCGTAACTCCAAAACTATACCCCATAGTTGCTGCGGCTATTTGCCCACTGGTTTCCCTGGACCCCATCACCATCTCTTCAGTATTGTGGGATTCATCCGCAACTACCAATAGGGAGAACTACGCTTACTTCTTAGTACCCATGAAGATTAACATTGGTTCTCATCACATCTCTTTTGAGGCTTTGGTGAATACTGAAGCTGCGGGGAACTTCATGAGCGTTGAATTGGCGCAACAATTAACACTGGAAATGGATGTAGGATCCTCAGTGATTGTGGCCTCATCTGCTTATCAGTCCTCATATGTCATTCATCGACCAGTACCCTTCTCAATTCACCAGTTCAATTTCTGTGATCATTTTTTGGCAATGCCAAACTTGGTGTTTCCAGTGATCTTAAGCGTGGGATGGTGGCGCCGACAGCATGTGAAGATTCATTTAGAATCCAATACGTTGTCATTTACCAACAATGATATGGAAGGAGAATTCCCTCTGGTCAACACCCTCAAGAAGATACAAGGAACCAGCTCTATCACTACCCTGGTTACCTCTGCGGGCATTCCGGCTGATTTCCCTGAAGACTTAATGCCTTATCAGAGAATCTTTGACATGGTAAAGGTGGAATGCCTGCCAAAGCACACTAGGTAAAATTGTGGATTTTGAACAACTGTGGAGTTGGTGAACATCAACTGTCCGTTGTATCCCCATACAGAGGAGGAAGAAGTTGCACTCAATACCTGGTTAGACAATATGTTGAGAAAAGGTTGGATGTTCAAGGAGACTTCACCCATCGACTCCCTCATCATCTTCACCAAAAAAGTGAATGGCTCTCTCCATCCCTGCGTGGATTATAGCCATTTGAATAAAATCAGTTACTGATCCATACCCGTTACCTATGGAGCAGACAATCAGCCAGGCAATCGCCAAATCCCAGGTGTTCTCTAAGCTGGATCTGGTGAATGACTTCAACCAAATTTGGGTAATGGAAGGGCAGGAATGGTTAACTGCAATCCAGATAAAGTGGGGCATTTTCCAATTTTGTGTTATGCCCTTTGGGCTGAAGAATGCTCCCGCTACATTTCAACGTATAATTGACAATGTGCTGGGTGACCTCCGGTTTACCTGCGCGATTGCATACATTGATGATATCCTGGCTCACTCCCCAACCCCTGAACAACACGCCATTGACTTGAAAGCGGTGGTGGTCGCCTTGCACAAAGAAGGGTTGTTCCACAAAGCTTCTAAGTGTGAGTTTTACAAGGAGGAGGTCACTTTCCTCAGGAATCTAGTTCTTAAAGATGGTGTCATAATCCCCCCAACAAATAGGATGCTATCCGGGAATGACCAACCCTGACTACCCAGAAACAACTTCGGAGTTCCTTGGGTACCATCATTTTCCTTAAAGAAATTTCCCCAGCACTTTCTCAGTTGGCCGCACCGCTCCACCCCCTTACTGGGAAAAACGTACCATTTTGTTAGACACTTGAATGCCAGCAGGCATTTGAATTGATCAAGGAGGTGTTTGTGTCTCCTCCCATTTTGAAACATGCCAATCCCACCAAACCGTATATCATCACATGTGATTCCTCATTGGTAGCCATGGGTGCGGTGTTGCTTCAGGAGCACAATGGTCTAGAACATCCAGTCGCTTATTCTCCTAAAAATTCACAGCCATGGAGCAGTCTTGGGCTATTTATGATAAAGAACTAGCAGCTGTTGCATGGGCATTAACCCATTGATGGTATCTGTTGCAGGGTGCCCGCCATAAATTATAGGCCGCATGTATCACCAGGCCCTTTTGTATTTCTGCAAACCCCAAAAATTGGCGCATTGGCAGTCCCAAATCTATTGGGACCTGTGCAGCTTTAATTTTAAATACAAATTTGTTAAAGGTGCACTCAATGTACTTCCCAATTTCCTAAGCTGCAGTCCCGCCCATTGTCCCTTGGAACCAGAGGAGGTGGATCTCATTACCGTGATTCCTACCACCCAAATCTTGTCAATTGTCCCCCCTGTCATTTCTTCCATCGCTCTGGGTCCCAATGCTCCATTGGTTGCTCAGGTCTTAGCCAGTCAAATGGCCTGCCCTGAGGGTGTGGAGTTGATTGAGCAGTTATCTCACCAGAAGCATAAACACTCCCTATATTCACTGAAGGAGGGTCTTATTTATTTTAGATCTCGCGTTTGGGTTCCCCCTTTTTCTGAAATGAGGTATTTTGCGCTCATCATGACCCCCCACGATTGGTCACCCTGGTTCTAAGAAATGCATCAATCTGATCAAATGGATCTATAATTGGGCAGGTTTGACAAAAGAAGTTCTGGGCTGGATTGCCAATTGTGTTACTTGTGCCAGGGCCAAGTCAGATCGCTCTGGCAAAAATAGCCTCCTACATCCCTTACAACAGGTGGAGGGTCCATGGACATCAGTGTCCGTGGATTTTATTGTCGAGCTCCCCTGCTCTAATGGGTTCACAGTGGTGATGGTTATGGTGGATTGCTTCACAAAATTTTCCCTTTTTATCCCCTGCACTTATGCAATTATGTCCGAAGAAACTGCCCTTCTTTTCATACACCATGTGTTTTTGATGTTTGGTCTCCCCCAGGAGATCATCAGCGACCGTGGTTTCCAGTTTACTGTGCAGTTTTGGAGTGAGCTCCTATCAATCCTGAAAATATCCCCTTGTCGCTCCATGGCATATCATCCTCAGTCTGAAGGCCAGACCAAGCAGGTCAATCAAGTTCTCAAACAGTACTTGTGTTGCTATGCTACAGCCATGCAAGATACTTGGTCCAATGATCTCCCCCTCACCCAATTCGCATACAATAATGGAACCCACGTGTCCATGGGGTTTTCCCCAAATGAAGCAACGTTGGGTTATAATCCTTTGTTTTGGTCAGACCGTGCTTGCAGCAGAGGTTCAAGCTGCCACAGACCATGCTGCTCATATTAGATCAACTCAAGGCTTAGTGCAGGAACACCTCACCAAAGCTATAGACAACTAAAAGCAGTTCATGGATTGAAAGCATCTTCCAGGTCATGAGTTTATGAAGGGCTCTTATGTTATGCTCAACACCCATCACTTAAAAATCCGGGCTCCTTCCCACAAATTCGCCAGAAAATGTTTGGGACCCCATTTGGTGGAGGAGGTATTGGGTAATGGGGCGTTCTGACTGAAGCTCCCCGCGCATTGGAAGCAGCATCCCATTTTCCATGTTTCCCAGCTGTCGCCATCAAGGGTGCAATTCCCACGGAACTGGAACCAATTATCGTTGATAATGAAGAGGAGGCTGAGGTAGAAGCTATCCTGGCATCCCGGAAATCCTGACATTCTGTACAGTATATTGTGGCCTGGAAAGGATATCCAGCCTATGAAAACAGTTTGGTCAAGGCGCGCAACTGTGCGAATTGCATGGACCTAGTTGATGCGTTCCATTTATCCCACCCTGAAGCTCCCCATCCCCCCAAAAAGTCACGACTATTATGGTGATCAAATTACCCAAGGCGCACAAGAATGTGGCTCTGGTGCAGTTTTGCGGTGGGGGTGCCATCCCTTTGGAAAAAGGAAAGGGTAATGTAAGTCTTGAGGAACGTCCCCTGGCTTTTGATCGGGCCATCTTCCTGTTCCCAAGTAAAAAGGCACCAAAGAGGATGGCGATACCCCTCGTTTCTCAGGGCGATCTCACTAATGTAGTAGATGAGCAATAGGTAACAGCCTTTCCACTTCAGATCCCACCCCCAGTACCCACTCTCACCTCAGCAGAACTGTTATTAGAATTAGAGAAATCTGCACTGAAATTGCCGAATTGAAATTGGCTAGATCTAATTTGAGTGGTAACCTGGCTGATGCCTGAAACTCAAATGGTCAAATAGGCATGAAGACTGAGGTATTATCCAGAATGCCTGGCAGCTCCAATTCAATCAATAAGATGATAGAGCTAACATTGGGCGCCATCAACAAGGGTTTGAAGCCTTCTGTTGGCAATTTGGGCATTGTGGCTGATGTGATGCCTTTGACCAAACAGACAGTCCAGCGACTGAGCGTGGGCAGGTTAGGCGTTCTGAACCCATTTTAAACCAAATGGTCCCGCCCCTATGTGGGGTGGCCTTGGGGGATTCCCATCACTTGTTGGGCCAAACACTGTTGTGCCAACCATTGGAAACGTAATAAAGCTCTGATTCAGATGTTTGAGGTCAAACCAATAGTGACTTAGCCCACCGCCAAATTTTGTGATGTAGGTTCTCAAGTAACAAAACCTCCCATTCCCAAACAGTTCGCCAGTTAAGTCAAAATTGCAGGACCCAATCCCAGCTTTGCCACTACCCCAATTGACTACTATTTAATCAGTCGCATCACACTGAGAAAATTGTTGGTCAATTTTTCTTTCCTAAATTCCTATTAAAAATCCTTTCCCAAAAATTAGTTTTTATATGTTAAAAATTAAGCCACCTTATCTGCTGATGCTCTTGTACCCCTTGGGGTTAACGGCCATGTGCATCTGGTACTTTGCTTTGTGCCTATATGAAATTCTGGCTCACCAGCAGATATTGGTGGAAACTCTTTCTGGTTCCATATTCGTCGTATAAGCAGCAATGCCCCAGGCATTCTGGTTTGCTGTTCATATGCTCTGGAGTCCGGGCTGACAGGCTAGTCTAATTCTTACTTGCTGTTCTCCTGACACTCAGACCCAGAATTACCCTGACAATATTTAAATATGGTTTTTCATAGACAACATTCCTTGTTGGTCAACTTCTCACATTAAACTTTTCCTGTTTTCCCATTTTATTTATGTTATCTTGAATGATCCTGTGCATGGACCTCTTCAAGGAGGTCTTGCACTACATTAACCATTCCATTCTACAAGCAATTAGGATATCTCTGAGTGTACCATCGGTTTGCCAAGATTCCCTCCAACCTGAGACGCTTACCCCTTCTACCTCTGTGCACCATTTCATTTTTGGTTGATTACTCACCCTAAAGATCTCACTCCTCTACTTAAATTATTATTGTTCAAGCCCCCTCTGCTGGGCTCTAGTAACCTTGGTATTAACGGCTAGTTTCCATGCGTTGGCCCTGTGCATCATGAACTACCACGCTGGGAACAGGAGAGTTATAGACACTCTCCTTAAACTAATAATATCATTTTGACCTAATTGTTGAATGAATTAAGATTTTTCCAGATCTAGAACGGCTGAAGGAATATAGTATGTCCAGAAAAGATAATACAATATACTGTGGATCCTATAGTGCACTGCCACTCTGGTTCGGATTATTTGTGGTATCATCTCTTTCCTGTAAGGATTCAGGGGCCAGCCATCAAACTAAACATTGGATGCACAACTTTTTAATCAGAAAAAAATTAAATCCCAAGGCCCTTCCTCTCACCCAGATCTCTGACCTAGGGCATACCCTAGATTAGAGATGGGTAGCAGCTGCCATTTATGTTAGCCCCACTTTTTTCTCCATCTACCTCTAGCCCAAATTCACTCAAGTTCAAAATCAGAAAAACTTTATTTAAGAAAATTCTTTCAAATTTGTGAAAACTTCAAAAATTACAAAACCTCATACCACGGCCCCCATCTCCTAGAACCAACGTTTAGTTTACCCAGAAGCCAGCCTGAATATTAAGAGCATACCTAATAAGTCCAAATTGTGTAAAAAGTTGAGGAAAAGAGGGCAAAAAAGGGTTAATTTGTCACTATAGTCTGAAATCAAAAACGTGAATTTGGACCTCTGAAATTTAGAGAAAATGCCCTGAGAATAGCTTGGAAGTTGACCTCTTTCTTTCGCTTCAATACCTTAATTGAAGCCAAATTCAGATTTTTTAAAAAAATCAAAACATGATAGCTCAATTGAGCCAAAAATTTAACAATGTCAATGCAATTGATGCCTGCTGCCCCAGCCTGGGGTAGTGGTGCGCCGCCATCTGGCATCTTTCAGCCACCACCAAAGCATGCCTGGGCTGGCTCTTCTAGCCCTCCCAATGCTACTGGGCGTTATGTCCTCCCTCAGGACTTGACCCACCACCTCACAAGCTCCCAAGCGGTGCTCTGGAGCCCTTTGGTGCTTCCATAGAGCAATTTGCGTTTTGGCCTCCAGGTTTAATATGGGAATCTCTTCCCATATGCAAGCGCGGCCATCATTGAGATAACCATGGCAGTTTTCAAACCTGCTGTCTATTTTGACTTCAACCCCTTTAAGGGGTACTTTGACCTCAGCTTCTGCTCTGAAGCTAATGCAATTGAAGCGGCCAAGCTGCAATTAATTTATAAAAAATTCCTTTGCCCACCATTCGCAACAAGCTCCTGGATAAGGCCACTTTGGTGGTCCAGTTCGCCAGGTTGCCCTTCTTCCTTTTCCCCAAACGCCTCTGCCACGAGCTCATGGAGGGTTTGGCCATTTACAGTGCAGACCCTGTGTTGCAGATCATGGTGCCCCATGGGGCAGAACATCTGGAAGGCCCTCGTTCCTTCACAACAATCCACCCATTTCATCATGACACCCACCTCGTGATTCCCCCCACACCGTGATTGGGTCCACCCCTGATCATCTTTTTGGGCGCATGTCAAAAATGGCCATGCTATCTGCCCCTTATGTTTTGAGCTCAATCACTCAAAGCACAAGTGCCTGTGGATTCTGCTTCTGCCACTTCCACCACTCCCCTCTCCAGCGCTGCCCCAGTGGCTGCCTCGCCCCAATTTTACTGAATGGGGTGTGATCCTCCCACCCCCAACCTTGGCAAATCCTGGCATGGCTTCCAAATCCACAGCCAATAAAAATATAAGAATTTTAAAAATTTGGTTGATTTATGGCACCCTGAGCTGATGGCTGAAACAGTTTTAGCTGAGCTGCCATGGTTGACAGCTCACAGCCAATCAGGTGCTGCCAACCTGCCAAATGCGGTGGGTTGGGCCAGCACTAGCCAATTTAAATCCATTTGAAGCGCTCAAATGGCTTTATGATTCAGATCGGGCTTATAATATTAAGCCTGATTTTGCTTTGGAGGAATTCTTTATCAATCCTCCCAATTCACGCCCCCACCATTTTTCGCCCTAAACATGGGTTTTCCAGTTTATAAAAATATAAATAAAATGGCAGTTGAAGCCGCTTTTGCTACTGCCAACACCCTACTACACTAGCAACTCCATGGGGCAGTGGAACCCCTGGTTGAGGATATTCCTATCCCCAATTTCCTCAACGATTTTGAAGAAGATGCAAAATATGAGATTGAGGAACTCACTTTTGGTGCGAGCCACAATTGCATTGATGTGGCAAAAACCTCTCTTTTTGACCCCAACTATCCCCAAACCCACCAGCGCATCAATTCTTTCACTTGTGTGCCAGATCTCATCACTTTTGCTGAGCAACAAATTGTTCAATATGTTGAGGCAATGGATACCGCTGGCCCCATAAACAAAGAAAACCCGCAGCTATACCCCCTCATGCCTCATGTTGCTGATGCCCCTACCCCTATGTTATCCGCCATGGTCTGCCAGCTAAAGCGGGCGCCAGACAAAAGTTTCCCCAAAGCTTCCTCACCTTCTGATATGGCTTGCTAGGCTGATAACCTAGGGGCTATATTAGGAATTTTTTATTTATGATAATCCCTTTGTTTGGCCCATTTGCAATTAAAGCTGCGCGGTGGCTCCCCCTTTTTGGGTTGGTCACCACTATTGCTAAAAATAGTTTGAAGTTGACTGATACTATTAATATTAAGATGTTGTTCAAAAACTGTAAATTTTAAGTTTAAACTTGGAAAATTGAACCATACTACCATGGTTAAGCTTAGCAGCTCTCCCTCCATCCCACCATAAGACCCAGCCCCCTGCTAATGGTAGGGCGTTAGATTATTTTTTTATTAAAAGTTTTCCTTTAGTTTTATGTATCATATTATTAAAAACTTAGTTGTTAGTAATTGTAATAAAGTAAACAATATATGGGCAACAACTACATGGGTTTTAGCCTTACCGCTACCTCCCCTGATGTGGCCATCCATAGTCCCCTGGATCTAGCGGTGCTCTATGGACCTTGGCTTTTCTGTGGGTCTTGGCGTACCCACACCAAAATCCAGGTCATTCTTTAGCATGCTGGGTTCCTAACACTGTCATAGTGTCGGATAATCAGAATTACAACATACTTATCAAGATGGAATTACTGAGAAAATATGGTGTGAAATGTCATTATGAGGAGAATACACTAACATTTTGGGGAAAACCCTGCCATTAGTATATAAGCGGGAAGGAGAACTGCCACTGACAAAGAAAAGCAATTTTGAAACCTGATTTATAATAATGTAATAGTTTTCATCCAATACAAGTTAGTTAGACTAAAACGGAGGGAGGTAATGAGGAAATCCTGGAAAGTTGTGGGATACCCTAAAGAATAAAATTGATGAACAATATAACAATGAGAACGCAAATAATTGTTAACACAGGTTAGCTCTAAAATATCAGAACAATTATATGGATAAGTCATCATCCCAAAGAAAATTGAGGATCAAGCCATATCAGTTCTGGGGATTATTATGCTGTTACACAGAGATTTAAGTGTGCTATTGGCTGATCTTGGAGAAAAACCACTGAAGATAAAAATCAATCAGGTCTTTGCATTTCTACATTTGATACTAATGGCAGAGATCAGTAAATTTAATAACTTTGGAATGTGAACTAAGATGAGCTTACCAGCAGATGTTGCTAAATGCATTAACTTTTTGGTCAATTAAGAGCATCTGGCTGAATTATCAGAGAAGCAACAAGATGATATGCTCCAATTATTTGAGAATTATCAGGTGGTATATACCCAAGATGACCATGACCTGGGTTGCACAAAAAAGCGTGGATATAAGGTTGACACTAGGGAATATCCGCTTATATGGATGAGACCTTTCTGCTGATCTAGAGCTGCTGAAGCTGTGGTCATCGAAGAAATCAGCAATCTAGTAGAGCATGAGCTCCTCATTCCATCCTCAAGTCCAAGGGCAAGTTTTGATCCTTGTTGTGAAAAAGAAGGAAAATCAAAATTAGATATTAATTGATTATTGCTGATTGAATAAAAATCACTAAAAGGGATTCTTATCCAATGCTGAGGATCAATGACGCACTTGATCACCTAGGGGATGCCAAATACTTTTTGGTGATGGGCTTGATTTTGAGTTATTGGCAAATCAATTTTCCAAAGGATGATCAAGAAAGATATGTGATAGTTAATGCACAGGAATTGCACCAGCTGACTCAAATGCTCAAAGGATTTTGCAACGCGCCAGTAATGGTCCAGAGAGCATGGACTCTATCCTAAGTGATTTTAGCTATTCTGCATTTTTGTATATCTGGATGATATTAATGTATCCATCAGGACCTTCAAAGACCATTTGGTTCACTTAGAAAAAGTTTTCAAGCGCCTGGTGATGGCATACTTGAAGATTAATCAAAGCTAATGTCATTTCTTAAAGGAAGAGCTTGGTTTCTTGAGGTTTGTGGTAAACTTTAGCGTTCTGCAACCCAGCCACAGAAGATTAAGGATATCAAATTGGATGTCAATCCTGAAGAGCGTTTGAAATATCAAAGTATTTCTTGGGATGGTCGGATACTATCACTGATTCATAAAAGATTTTGCTAGAATCACAGACTAATATTTCACTTATTAAAGGATCCAAAAAAGGTTTATATGGAGTGATGAGACCCAAGAGTCGTTCAATGAGTTATGCCAATATTTGATGACCAGTCATGTCTTAAAATACCCAAATTATGATCAGAATTTATCATCCAAACTGATGATTACTGATGTCAATAAGTGCATTCTGAGTCAAATGGATGACAATAGGAAAGAACATCTGGTGGCCTATGTGATGAGAACAATACCTCCAGAAGAAAGAAACTACTTTGTGATGGAGTGTGATTGCCTTTCAGTGATTTATGCATGCAAGAAATTCTGAGTGTATATCCATGGAACACACTTTGAAATGGTAACCAACCACTCATCTTTATGCTGGATTCATAGCCTGAAGGAACCAGAAGGGCGACTAGCCTGATGAGCTTTAAAAACTAAAAGCCTAAAATTTGAGATAATACGCCAGGCCAAAGAAGCACATCAAAATGCTGACATATTAAAAAATTTTTAGCTGTCCAATTTGTCTATCATAAAGTGGATGAGTTATTCCAGAGGATGATTGAAGGCAATATTGGAGACAAACCAAGAGAAATTCAAAGTGCTATAAAGAAAGTGATGTAAAACACCAAGATGAAAAAGGACAATTATACAATTTGATTGACAAAAATGGGTTTATTCCCAAAGCCATCAGAACGCATGAAAATTATTTGAGCTGAACATAAATATTTCAACCATGGTGGCCTAAGAAAACCATGGACTATCTTTGCCAGTATTACTACTAGTAATCAATCAACTATAATGTCACTGACTATCTGGCCTGTTGCGTGGAATGCCAACTCCACAAGCTTCATAATAGCATAACAAGATATAAGCTAGTCTGCCCTGGGTTTGGGTGGCACACAGTGTCAATAGATGTGATGGGAACCCTGAGTTTCAGTATAGGAGGAATAAAATACATCATAGTGACAATAGCCCATTTAAGTAGATGGGTAGAAACTAAAGCCTTGAGAAAAGTGTATGCTAAAAGTATGGCTAGATTCATCCTGGACCAATTGGTGTACTGACATGGATGCCAACAAGTTTTATTGAGTGATAACAGAACCAATTTTTCCTCCTATGTGATCCCAAGGCTAAACAAACTGATGGGAATCAGTGGAGTGGTATACATTCCATATCAGCCAGAAACAAATGGAATGGTATAATGAGTTAATGGAATGCTGGCCAGCAACACTGAGAAATTTAGGTGCAGGGTGATACTTTCACTTGGAGAGCTTATTGTAGTTCAACCTTTGCCTATAATATCAGTTATCATATTGTGACAGGAAAATCCATTTGAGCTACTAAATGGATGAAGGGTAGCATTACCACTGACTATGTGTTTTGCCATAGAACCAGCATTAAGGATGAGTACTGATCAATAATTGAACCAACTGGAAACTATTATGATTAAACTGAAATTGCAGGTGTTTGATACTACTTTAAAAAAGGGTTATAGCAAAGAGACGGATGACAAGAACTGAACAGTGATACAAAAGTACCATGTGGGGGATAGGTTAACCTATTGCGACACCCATGGTTTTTGGAAGAAGATTTAATCTGGATGCTTTGTAATCAGGTCCGTTCAAGGTGATTGTCAAGTTAGTGACTGATGCCTATACAATTAAGAACCTCATATATGGTTGTATATTGAACTAAGTCCATACTAAATATCTCAAGTACTAAATATAAAGGAATAATGATTTGTAATGTTCCCAAGGGACACAGGATCTACTAAAATAGGTCAAGTCCCAGGAGAGGGCCTCTGAACCATGATAGGTGATTAAGTCTTAAAATATACTCTGTACCAAGATAGCTGGTTAAGTTCAAAAATGAATTGCTGAATCAGAGTAGAGAAGAGATATGTTGGACCTCTAATCTACTTATAGATTAAGTCCCATTGCAAAAAAATAACATAAGGAAAAATATAAAATTAATATAAAAAATTATAAAATAAAAACATATGTAAGATAAGAATGCAAAAAATATAAATTTCGATTTTTTTATTTCACATCATCAAAAACCATCTGGTGATGTTCCCTTATTTTATTGTTAGGACCAACTAAGGTTAAAACTGGGTATGCTGTGTGTAGTACTAAGGCGTTGGAATGAAAAGCAAATTAGCAGATTCAGGATGGGTATAAACTGGATTCACTAAAAAGAACCTAAGAAATGAACTCTAGTCTAAGGGAATACTGGGACTAAGGAATTGGAGAAGATGCCTGAGAAGGTCTTATAAAATGAAGAAGTGTTGTATAACCCAGACCTGGGGAATACAGGCTTTCCAGACCTTTTTAGAAAGAACACCCAAATTAGGCTGGCATGGCATGGGGCCATGGGAACCGCTCTCTGAAGAGGTGGAAGTGAGGAGTTATGGAAAGGAAACTTGCTAATAAGAAGAATTACCAAAAGATGCATCAAGCAAGGAAAAGTATGGACTAGGAGAACTCCAATTTAAACCATGCTGGTGAACTCAGTCAGGATCAAAGCAGCATATGCTTCAGAAAAGTTACATCAGTGGATAATCTGGTCAAGTGGGGGGATATGTTAGGATTTTGATATTCCCACATTACTCAGCTTCATCAATTATAATACATCTGATTGTCCACTAGGGATCTATCTCACTAGTGGATGTGGGAGTTATTAATTATCAATTAACTATTGTTAAGGAAAATTCCTAGCAACTACTTATTGATCAACTAAGTTTAGATCTGTCATATCAATAATATTTCATTGGAGATCATCCACACCAATAAACAAGTAATAAGTTGTCAATTTTATTATTGATACTTAATTATCTTGCAGAAGTTGATCAGGTTTTATTGCCTATTGACTAATGAGGTTTTTGGGTCACTGAGGGAGTGATGCCGCCTATTATAAAGCAACATATGAGTTAACCTTTTAGGGATTGCAACCTGCTGTCTTTGGGTAAGAGTCCCATAACCTAAGCATGTTTTAACTTAATAATGGTTCTTTTATGGGGTTGAGCGAAGGTATTGGGACATTTTCTTCATTTCAACCCAGAAGAGTCACATTGAGAGTTGACGAAGAAATCTACTAAACCAATGATGAAGATCATCTTTGGAGTGACCCTGGAGGGTTAATTAATTGGTAACAGACACCAGTTTCCGATCAGGGTGCCAATAGAAAAGTTGGGCATCAAATACACTTATAAACATACATACATTTAATCTAAATTAAAAGACAAAAAACTCTAATACTTTAATAGTTTAGACTGTTATACTTTATCTTAGGACTAGAGTTTTGTAAGGATAAAAAATCCTTCTTCAATATAATTGTTATCCATGCAGACTCTGCATTATGAAAAGGAAGAATAACCACTGAACTTAATCCTAGGTTGAGTTATATCAGAAGAGAGAAGAGTCCCTAACAGTATTCCATATGAATTCAAGCTTAGGACAAGCACCAGTTTAGCGTTAACCTAAAATCATCTTGGCTAACAGAATCTCAACTAGATTAATAGTCTTCATACTATTACTGTCCAATTCAATTTATAATTAACAATTCAGAAAATGCATATACAAGAAACCTGTGCAGTTAATCAAGAGAGTTAAAGCAAGCTACTATCAAAAAAGAGCAAAGCTCCCAAAAATTTAACAACGCATGAAAGGGGAGGCAAATTATTTTACTTCCAATGATGAGTCTTTTAGAAATAATGTGTAACTCTAAAATACTTAGATGATCTTAGATATGGATAACAACTTAATGTATTGATCAATCAATATGGGCAAAAGTTTAAATTTACATGTCAGTTCAATTTTGTTGAGATTAATATTTTAATATATGTGTTTAGAGGTCAGATAATTGTGTGTAAATTAGAAAATGGAATTTTGTTTAAAAGAAACAAAGTCAACAAAGATTTGTATTTTACTGTGGCTTTTTCAGTATTAGCCAATCTTTTAAAGTAAAATTAATGACTTGTTGAGACTTGGTTTCTAGATAATTTTAAATGAGGTAGATGTCATCATTAGGTTTAAGTTTCATTAATTAAAGCCAATCAGGCAGGGGGAAAATACTTTCACTTGTCATAACATCTTTTAAAACTTATATATGGGATAATTTTAGGGTGAACTATCTACTAAAATTAGTGTTAGTATCAGAATAATTAATTATTATTAATTCTTATAATTGCCTCTAAGGTAGTTTTGGAAAGGGTTTTTGATGGTAGTGTCAATGACCCAAAATTTATATTAGAGAGCAGATATCAAAATATCTGACATAACCCACCTTAAGATTAATACAAGTAGAGAATTTGATTAGAAATCCTTTATGAGTTCCTTTGGGTCTAGGTCAATTCTTGACCAAGTAAGGGAAGTAGACGCATGGTAAAAATACTGAAGTATTGTTCAAATACAAGTCTTCCATGGTTAGATAAGGATTAAGTAAAAGGATGTTGTGTTGTTTATCAATAGGGGTTTTCACACCCTTTGAAATCACTGGCGGAAATTATTAGGCTCATGTTGGCCATTTGATGTTCATCCATGATGTTCTCAGAACCTGCTATCATACCCACAAGGCCATTAGGGTGGTAGGCAAAATCATCAAAGTCTCCAGCTTGACTTTTGGAAGGGCTGCTGTGTTTGCTACCATTGTACCTTAGGTTATAAATGGGATTATTTCTGTCAGGTACATTGAGATGATTGGCGTAAAGGTACATGTCCCTAAGCTGAATGTTCTTTTCAGGTGGCTGACAGGTGCTTCTAAGCTATAGAAACGTAAGCCAGAACTGAGACAACTTTGTTGGAATTTGAGACTGGTGTGACTTTAAGCATTAAAGAGGATGCTTGAGAACATAATATGAGTGTGGCGCAATATGCAAGGGTCCCGCCATGGCCATTAAATATGACGTGGCAATACATCATTTTTAATCAAGAAAAGGGAAGGGGCTCCACGCATTGCCACCAGGGAAGATAGAAGGCTTAGGATATACTCTGGACAAATACTGAAATTCCACTGCTCCCACCAAAATGAGTTTACCCCCACCCCAAAGTGTAAAAATCACAATCCTGCTATCATTTTTATTAATTTCACCAAAGCCTATTAGAAAAAATACAAAACGTGTGCATAGAACTTTGAAAGAAAATCATTGGATCAAAACTGAATTTCCAAATGGGACAAAGATAACGCTTAATCTAATGGTAATCCCCAATAATCTGATTCAATTTTAACATAAGCAACACAGTTTTTAAGAGTGAAGCTAGAATGCCAGCATCCACAAAGACTAGAAAATATTTTTAAATTATACCGCAGAAAACCATAATTGCCATTTATAAGGAACATAAGACTAAGATGTGAATTTGTTCAATTTTTCAGTGTGAAGACATGCGCTCATTCAGATGCCACCAATGTTCTCAAGCCCCCATTTACTTCCTTGCAGGTATAAAAAACCTGTCACTCTGCTGATAGTAGAGTGCTAGGTTACTTTTTATATACTTAAAAAGAAAAATTTTGTAAAGAAAATTTTTTTAACTACATTAAATTTTAATAGACTTTGCTCTCTCTAAAAAAACGCTGCAATCTATAGACAGCCCTCGCTCATTGATCTCTGTAATGGTAGTGGTCATCTCTCTGGTGCTTTCCATGTTATAATACCTCAGCAGAAAAGATTAATGAAATGGCCTCTGGGAAATGTTGCAACAACCCTTCATCTAAAAATATATATGTGAATCCCCTCCTCAAACTTAAAGGTTCAATAATTTAATTGTCCTGCTGCAATCAAGATAAAACTGAAAAAGTAATATGATGGATTGGAATATCAAAGATACCAACTTAATTGAATTGATGGCATAGCTGCTGCTCCTATATACCAAGTGTGATATCAGGCCAACCCTGACTTTGATTCTAACCAAACCCTGAATGGTCTGACCAGCCACCCCACTTAACCCAACCAACCTCTCATCAGTGCACAAATCATGGCCAAACCTAATTCCTGCTCTCAGTTTACTGTTTAGAACAGGGTGATGTTTGTCAACCAGTATTCCCTCACCTTGCCCCCAAGGATCTTACTTAAGAATAATCAGAACGGTGATTACATGTGGACTATGTATGCTATTGTGGGTATCAAACTACCTGTAACGCACTGGCTCCTTCCAATGATCCACAAATGAATTGGGAATCAAGGCCCAAGTCAATGACCAAAGGCCAGACAAGGTCCCTGAGACCATTCTCCTAGTGTGCGTGCTACAGGAGCCACGGATAAACACCCCTTGGAGAACAGTTGTAAGTATGCTTACCCCCAGCAACATGCCCTGACTCCAAGACAAGGGGTATAGGGAGGCAATAGCCTTCCCAATCTCGCCCTCAAAGTCCAACTCCTGTTTGTATAGGCCAAACATGGCCGCTGTTAGACTAAATTTATCATTATAGACCTCGGAAAACAGTAATAAAAATATGTAAGGATTAGGAACGGCTTTATTTGATATATTTAGGCAAGTTAATTGAAATCAGAACTAGAGAACCTACCATTCTCAAGTCCCTTCTCTTATAGTTCTCTGCTGCAAGCATAGATCAAGCTCATTTGTCATGCTTGAAACTATGTCTTTTTTAATATGCCATAAGCAAACCCCAATTGTTTTAGGCCAGATTAAATTCTGTAGTGGCTGAACCACATACCCAAGAATTGTTCCAATTCTGATTAGAATCCACCTTTAACCTAGAAACCACTCACTCCAAAACCATTTGGTTTGAACCCAGGCCTGACGAAAATCTAACCGCCATCCTTCCCCAGTCTTAGTCTCAACCTGGGGTCTAGACAAGACTAATGCTATCTCACTCCCTCTATCTTACACACCAGCTTGTCCTGTCTTATCAAAGATCAGGGCAATGTGATGTTGAGGATAAACCTCAACCGTCACAATACCCTTGTGGAAGCCAATTCTTTTCCTGGCAATCAGATGTCTGATACTATCCTTGGTTACCGTTTCCAAAAGTTTGCGCAGTGATTTAAAAAAATCCTTTCACTTCAAGGAAATTGTGGTATGCACAACTAATGATTAGTTACAGTAAGAATGGTAGTAGTTGCCTTGTCAAAAAACAAGCCTCTTTGCCTCTGACAGCTTTTGAGAATCAGCGTATAAGCAGTTGGCAAAGGCAATGATACCCTTTTAGGGAAATCTGATCTTTAGGAAAGTTCTTTCATGTCAGCTAGTTCATCATTTCCAAACCAAGTGTCAGAGAAGTTAGTGGTGATACCAATTCACTCAAGGTATATTTCATAGGAATAGGAAGATCAGTGTCTTCAGATTTGTTGAAATGATTGTGCAGTTAATTAAGTGAGCTTTATTTTTTTATAGGTTACAAGTATTCTTATGTGTCTTCTAGTGTGAGCTTTGGGATGGAGTCCAGTGATCTAAGCCATCTTCACAAGGAAGTCAAGTTGTTTTGAAACTTGCACTTGAGTTTCCAATATGTCGGAGCAAGTTTGAGCAGTGGTACTGAATTCTCACAATTTCTTGTAGTCTTTTTTAGGTATTTGATACGCTGGTTGTATTTTTCCTTCAGTTTTTTTGAAAAAGGAAGTTAGGGAGAGGTTAGTGTATCTTTAAAAATAGTTCTTGTTTAATGTCTTCTCAGAAGAGTCTAGTGTCATCCACCCAACTTTGAACTTCACATAGATTTGTATTTGTGCTAGTTAATTTTGAGGTTGAGGATTTGATAAGGGATCAAGATGTGTAAAATTTACGTATTCTTTGAGATTCTCAATCTTATAGCCTGTAGAGGAGGCATAGGTAAGATATTTGGCTTCAAGCTCCTCAAAGCAGGAAAAGGCAATGGTAAGATCTATTTTGAATAGCTTTATAGTTCTTCCATTTCCAAAATAGTAGTGACAAACTTAGTGCTATACAGAGGACCCCCTGTAGTGAGAACTACTTGTAGGAATTCCGTCTAGTTGGGTTGTTCACTTGGTGCTAACCCAGAATTCTCACAATATTACAGCGTGGTAAAATAAGTACTTCAATTCTGCCTAAGAAAGAGGAGGCCAAATTTATTTTTTTCAAGGTCACAAGAATTAAATCTTGGTGGATATGGAAAAAGAGTAGGTTATTAAGATTAGGGAGTAAACTATATCTTTATTTTATAATAATAAAATGCTACTATACTTTTCAGTAGGAAATGTTATTAACGGTAAAAACTCATGAACATATAATAATAGATATAAAATTTTTTGTCAAAAAGTTTTAATGTCTCATCTGAGTTAGAGATTTCACACATGGAAGGGGAGGAACATCATGATTCTTACAATGGTGCATCATTTTATAAGTATTGTGTGACTCTAGGTACTTAGATACTCTTAGATATGGACAAAAGCTTAATGTGTTGATCCACCAATCCAGTTAGTAAATTGTAATCCAATGGTAGTCAAATTTATCTTGAAATTGATGTATATTTCACAAGATCAGAGTTCATATCATCACGTGTTAAATTTAATAAATGGAGCTTATATGGAACTAATAAGAGCTTAAAACAAGGTTTGCACTTTGTTGCAATTTGGCAGAATTGTTGAGATACTCCATAAGGGGTTTTTGCACAGGGTTTAGATCACTGAGCAATAGGACCAACAATATGATGATCATGGCCCTTGGAAACAATAGAATAAATTTAATTTAATAAATATGGAGCACTTGCTCCCGTTACACTATTTTATTTAATATAATAAAACACAGCAGATTCTCCCTGTTTTGCTCGCTCTATCCTCTTAACCCCCTCCTTAACTTAATCGCCCAGCTCGCTTATATACAGCGGCTCCAGATGATACCACTCTCATAGATTAGACTAACCAGTTCCACCGATTCTCCTAGTTTCAGCTTTTTTCTTTAGTTCTCTATCACCTAAATTGTAGGCAATTTAATTTGTATTTGTCAGATGTTGACATTGTTCTACCACCTTATTTATAGGTGATCCAATAATAAACCCGTTATATCTCAATATTGCCTTGTCTCAAGGCACTCAAATAATCATAACTGATATCATTATGGCGGATATTTCCCAAACTGTCCTAACTGTCTCAAGATTATCATCCAGTCATATTGGAATCTTGACACACTTCATGGCTTATTCAGTTTTTGCCAATTGTCAAAGGTAAAATAAACATCTTGTTAGACTTATGTTATAAACAAATGGAGATGAGGTAGTTATCATCATTAAGTAGAGATTTCTTTAATCTTCATTAATCAGGCAGGGAAAATATTGCACCTGTTGTAACCCCCTCATCAGCCTATAAAAAGGGGCTAGTTCTAGAGCAAACTACTTACTTCAATTAGTGCTAGTAGTAAATTATAATGTAACTGTTAATTTTTGCAATTGCACCTAAAGTTTTGGAGAGGAATTTGATGGTTGTGCTAATGATCCAATAGCCTTCACTAGAGAGAAGATATTGGAATATTTGACTGTTGAGATTGATGAGATTGTTGATTGTTCAACAAGAATCAAGAAGCAGATACTTCACAACCTGTTCCAGGAGATACTGTTGTGTTGGAACCTACCAAAATTGCCACAAGCTCTGAATCCCAAAATAATCTGATGAAAACAACACCTCTTTCAAATCCTCTGAGGTTCTTTTTAAAGATCTTACCAGTCAGGGATCGTCTAACCACAGCTGAGTAAATCAGGAATGAATGCTCCCCGCAAATCCTTTGCTTCCGCCATTTTTTCCAGAAACCCTGATATTCAATGTGACCCCAAACCTTGACTTAATCTTATAAATTCTACTAACTCTGAAAAAAGGGATCTTCATTTTTTGTCCAATAATTTGCTTAGTTAATACTATTGAAATTGCTGTTTATAATAACAGAGAATTACCTTAGTTACAGGTAGGCTGCCAAAAGATTTCCCTAGGGACTTAAAGATCTACTAGGTAATTATTCTGGGCTATTAGCAACTAATATTGCATAGTTTTGAAGGTCCCAGCTATCAAAATATACAAAAAACTCAATACTGGTGCTTTCTGCCAGGTTCCATTCAAGGGTACCTGGTGAAGACATATCTTCACAAAGTTCAGCCCAGTAACCTTACCATTACTGCCTTGGAGGAGAAAATGTGTTTAATGAATCATCTGCTAATGAAAGTTGACACCTGCATCAGTGCCCTTGAGAAGCAGCTGCTAAAAGTGGCACAAGGAGCGTGGATGAATATTAAAGGGGAATCCTTTGATGAAGACCTGACCCTGATCTCCTTATACACTCAAGTCATTTCGCTGACCGCCAAAGTGTCAAGACAGGTCACTGAGATTCACAACCTCTGCCACCTCTTAGGTACCAAAGCTCCATTAGAGCATATCAATACATTCTATTTTAACCTTCAAGATGACTTGGACAATTTACGCAATCAGGTTGATGAGGCTATCCCTCAACTGACCCAGGAACTATAAAGTCCTCTGAGGCTAGACAGTCCCCTAATTCTGCTATTCACGTTCTCCATGAACCTATTGGATAACTTCAACTCACTTACAAGTAAAAGTATGTGCTTGGAGCCAAAATCATTCAATTGTATCTGTATGTATACAAAAATGTTTTGGAAGGCGCTATAGATTGCCAAAAGTATCAGCACATAAAGACCTGCCTCAATAGTAAGGCTCAGCCAATCATGATGCCCTACTTTAAGAAGTGTACAACCTGGGCGGAGCTAAATAATGCTCTCATTTAAAATTTTGTCTGTAATCTATTTCTAACTGTAAAAAGGCGTATATGAAAATCCGCCCTTACCATAGTGAACCCATATTGAGTTCATTGAGAGGTTCTATCTTATAGCTCAGGACCTCAAATCCTTCTATCAGGTTAGCTTGGCAATTCCATCACCACAGTCCTGTCTGCATTTCAACATAAAGCAAACTCATACTAATTTTGCACAGTGTGAAAACGTTTACAAATCCATACTGGATATTAAAGAATCCATCATGGAGTTGCCTGAGTTGGAGGTGCGCCAAGCACCTAACAAGGGTATCCAGGACTTTATTCATGCCATGGGACAGCCCCAGAGAACTAAGCCTTGGTGTGACCCTTGCGCCTACTGTAAATGCTTTGTGCATCATGAAGCCACTTGTTAGAAGAAATAGGCTGATTAGGCATCGAAAAGTGTTGTCAGCTTAGGAAAAAAACCCTCTGCTGAAGACCCTATTCCTCCTGCAACCTCCACTGACGTTTCCCATACTGAGTGTTGCACCTATCCTCACCTGACAAAGTGATGTAGCTGACTCATATGAATTCCAATAAAAGTCTAAATTCCTCTTACTTTACACCTTCTGGACCACTTCTACCAGGAGATTCTATATACTCAATCCCCCATACAAGCACTAATGCTACTAATGTTAAATTAGTTGGCTATAAGGTGAAAATTCTAGCTATAGTTAATACTGGGTCAATAGTTAGTGTCTTCTCCTCTCATCTGGTGAAGAAGATAAAAGTTGTGTCAGATTAAAACCACACCATGGATTATGTAACAGAGGGGCTGCAGAATACTTACTCCCTGGGGGCTTCAACCTCGCTGCCACTTCAGTTTGTATTCCTGGTGGTGACAGCCCCGGTGGTTGTATTGAATAACAGTTATGACCTTTTCATTAGCACCCATTTGTTATTGAATTTGATACTAAGTTTTATAACAAAGGTTTTTCTTTATCCTTGAATACCGCATGCCTTTAGTGGTTAAGGATGCTCCTAAGTAGAAAGGGAAATGGGACCTTAATGTTATTTGTTGGGACATCCAACCTTCAGTGAGAAGTTAGAGTACCAAATCAATTGACCAAAAAATTAAACTGCCTCCCTCTAGTGCTGATGCTCAGGAGGGGATGGCCATATACTCAATAATTGGGTCATTTAATCTTAAAAGTCGCAAATACTGGTGGACGCTGGGATCCAAGTTGCAATTCTGATGAATTATTTTTAGAGGTTAGTGGAGAGCCTAATACAGCCATTCATGAGCTATTTACCTGCCAGGGTTGTTGGATCCTGCCTATCAGGGGCCTTTAACCATATTGATGGTATATTTTATGGATTAACATATGAATTAATATAATCAACCTGTTGCCTATTTCTGAACCCTATCCACGGATCAAGTTGAGTTTGTTTGTGGGTGCAGGAATTTTCATAACCTAAGAATCAATAAAGACACTACCATCAGTCATGTTGAAGTGAAAATAGGCGACACCCTAACCTCCAAGAAGCAATGGCAAATGGATGTACTTATTGAGGAGTATGCTGATATATTTTTAGGTCTGACAATTTTGGAATGATGAAAGGGGTGCAGCATAGAGTGTTGATGGGGGACACTTCCCCAATCTCTGCTTGCCACTAAATGAAATCTAAAATTGAAGAAGCTCAGGTAACAAAGGAATTAAAGCAACTCTTGGAAGCTGGACTACTGAAACCCTCACAAAGTCCCTGGCCTCGTCCTTGCTGCATATATGGAAGAATAATTGGGCCACCAAGCAGTAATGGACGACCACTAGTAAATGCCCTTATGAAAAAAGACAGCTATCCACTTCCCTTAATCAATAATTCATTGTGACTTTTGGCGGGTTCCCAATTTTTCTCCATGATGGATCTTGCCAGTGGCTATTGGCAGGTTGAGCGTGCACCAGAAAATTTGAGAGAAACGTGCCCCAATTGCCAGTGAGGGGTTTTTTGAACCCAAAAGAATTCCCCAAGGGCTATGCAACGCCCCAGCCACGTTTCAAAAGGTGATGGATGATCTGTTAAGGGGCTTGAAGATGTCATTTTTATTAGTTTACCTTGACAACGTGGCATTGTTCTCCCACACCTTTGACCAACACCTTACTCACTTGAATGAAGTATTTGAGCGCCTCTTTTCTGTTTCGCTAAAGTTAAAGCCAGCCAAATGCAAGCTTCTAAATGGATATGGAATTTTGGTCTTATGGTAACCTGGGAGGAAAACTCATCAATAACAGACAAGGTAGTCACAATCGAGAGGACGACTTGACCCTTCATATTATGCATTATCCATGTGTTCCTCAAAAGGTCAGCAATTATCAACAGCATATCCCACACTTTGCTGAGCTCGCTGATTCCATGACCTATCTGCTCCACAAGGATGTTTTATTCCAGTTGGAGATGCAACAGCAAGCTTACGATGCTTTTAAAATCGCTCAAAAGTGCCCCTATATTACCCCATCTTGTGTTTGACAAAATGACTATTCTTTTTAGTGACACCAATGATGTGGCTGTTGAGACCATCCTAGTGCAACTTGATGTGAACCAAATGGATCACACTATAGCATACTATAGAAAAACCCTATCTAATGAAGAAATGAAGTATAACATAACTAAGCATGAATGCTTAGCTGTCCTACTTGCTATTAAGAATTTCCATCCAAGTTATAAAAATATTTTACAGTGGTTATGAATCATGACTCCCTACAGTGCTACAACAAATAAAGGACCCCAATGGAAAACTGGCCTGCTTGGCACTCAAACTCCAAAGCTATGATTTTCTATTGTTCATCATTATGTAAACTATAAATCAAAAATAACGAAAGGTTGTCCTACTTACCTGTATTGACCCTCTACACTTCTGAAGATGATCAAATTTATGATCTCATTAAGAAACCTGTAAAGTGGGTTTAAGAAACTCTTACAGTTCAGTAGCAGTCAAAGAAAATGTCTAAGTGGAACCAAATTAAGGATGGGTTTTTATACAAAAAGGTAAGCGCCACTTAGTAGCCTTATGTATTTCTTTTGGAAGGATGGAGACCACTTTGGAGGGCCATTCAACGGTAGGACATGGTGCCATCAAAAAATCCATCAATAATCTTAAGAGCACTGCTACTTAGAGGGGATGATTAAGATGATTCAAAATTTCATTGACTTCCGTCTCGTTTTTGTTATCCATAAACCTCCTAATCTTCCATATTAATATCAGGTCATGGGTCCTACCTCCCCATTTGCTACTGTCAGCGTTGACATTGATGGTCCACTAACTACTGCGTTATATAGCCATTGATATACCATACTGGCAGTCAACCATTTCATCAGATTGGGTGAGGCCATCTCCATTATCTCACCCACTTCCAAAGTGACTTCTCATTTTTTTAAAAATGGTTGTCAAGAAATCTATATGACTGGACAATACGCCAAGATAACTACTGGCAGATCATTAGTTTAACCATTGTGATTAGGCCCATGAGTATTATTAAGTAATCCAAGTTGACAATGAGAAAAATCAAACTCAGCAGATAGGAGAAACTCTGCCAAAGATATAATGATAAGGTGATTAGGAGATGTCAATGCATGATGAATAATTGGTAAATAGCCTCAAACTAGACAATCATGAATTTAATGAACATAGACTCTGATAGACCAATGAGTATATGGTGGAATGAATAGTCTAAGCAAAAGGGTTGGTGTCAACTGAATTCACTAATTTATAAGTGAGACGAGAAGTTTGAAAGTGGGAGGTTTTGTTAATATGAAGAAGAAGAGAGTTTGCAATAGGAGCTACATAATATAATGTAAAAAATAAAAGATTGTAGTGTAAGAAATTGCATCAGCTTTCATTATATCTATCAAGTTTTATTGGGACTAACGATCTCCATATCGTCCATCTATTGCTTAGTAAATTGACCCTGTGTGACCCCTTTGGAGTATCTCTGATATATCGCCAAAGTATAACACATGTATTCACCTGTCACAGTAGCCTGAAGGTACTTCTGTCTGACAATGGTACCAACTTCATCTCCAAGTAATTATTGACCTCAATATTATGATGGGAACTTAACCCTATTTCACTGCTTCCTAACACCCCGCTACTAATGGATAAGTGGAATAAGCAAAATGGAACTCTCATTGCCATCCTCCGCAAAATCGCTTACTCTGACCCAGGCTGGTGGAATGAATACCTCTCAGCAGCTCTATTGGAAAACCATTTAAGTTAACATCATGTTATACTGATGCCGCCATTTTAAACTCTACATGGCAAGAGTGAATATTATCTTATAACATTCACCCATATTGGAAACCTTTAGGCCAGACACTACTGAGCTTACAATGTGAAGGCTGGTGGATGAACTATTTTCGCATACAAGCTCTAGCTTCTAAGTTGATGGGGACCATCAGTCAACAGGAGACATATTGAAGCAACGTTCTCAAACCAATCCTGCCTGAGTACCAGCAAGGGGATCTGGTATTATTCAATCACAACCGTCAAGAAGATCAGGTGCACAAACTCAGTAAGCTATGATCAGAACATATAGAGTGATATATTGTTAAAACCCAGTTTACTCCATCACCTTTGTCAAGTTAGGCTTTGTCATAAATCAAGTCCATGCTAGGTTCCTTTGGACTTAAGTGCATCCTTAGCAAGATCTTAAAGGGGCATTGTTGGGATTGATGAGATTTGTGATTGTTCAAACAAGAATCAAATGATGGATATTTCACAATATGTTCCAGTAAATACTAGTGTGGTAAAACCTACCAAAATTGCCATATGCCCTAAATCACAAGATGAGCTGATGAAAACTCAAACCTCTTATGAGATGCTAAAGTAATTTCTAAAGAACTTGCCAGTGAAAGGTTGCTAAACTGGCCAAAACAATTAAGAATGATTGTGCCCCACTGAATCCTTTCATTCCGCCATTTTGCTCTGGAAACCCTGATATGATGTGTCATAAACCTTGACTAAACTTTTAAATAGCCATAAATCTGAAGATAAAGGGATCCTAACTTTTTATCTAGATTTTTGCATATTTAATTATAGTAATCTTTCCTGTTTATCATAACAGAGAATTGCCTTAGTTACAACTAAGCTGCAAAGAGATTTCCTTAGGGACAAAAGTCTACCAGGTAATTATACTGGCCATTAGCAACTTATATTTACATAGCCAAAAAGTACCAGCCTTTGAAATTTAACAAAATACCAAACACTGACTGACATATATATTGTTAGAGAAATTAAAATTATAAAAAATAAATAGCTCATAAAATTTTATATAGGTTTGGCATACCATACCATAATCATAGCTTTATGGATATCAAGTTATTAGACATAATAAGATTATTATTGAACAGATGAGCCCATTAGGAGAGTCATCAAAATAAGCTACTTGGGGGTTTAGAGAAGACCCATTGATTTGCTTTATGGATTGATCAACTAGTAGTAATAAATCATTTAGTACCAGAAAATCATTATGGATTCAACTCAAGGCCCAAATTTTCAAAAAGAATATGTTAAGAGAGTGTCTTTAACTCTCTCATTCCAAGCGAGGTGGTGTGGGATGCAAACCCACACTGCTAGGGAACTAGCCATTAAAAATGGGAAACAAGACACCTCGAATGGTGACTGTACAAAGTGACCCAAGGCAAGGGTGTAGAGCGCGATATACAGTACCAGGTAAGCTAGAAACAACACAGCTTGAGTGGACTCCAGAGGGGAGTTCATAATTAAGTGTAATTTGGTGACAGGGGGTTTGGGCGCCTCGGTCTGGAGGGGACTAGAGCAGCCCAAGGGAGCACCCAAAACTTTAGTAAATTGGGAGAGTATGTAGTGGCCAACATAGTTGAAGACCTCCTCAAAGAGGTCCGCACCCAAGTTCGCCCAAGAAACCATAAAAACGTAGAATAAAACGGGCAAATTTATTTGGGAAAAGTCGACCAACAAGGAATGTTGGTTGCAAAAACCATGTCCAAAGCAGGTCAGGGTAATTAGGGTTCTGCGGCAGTGTGCCCAAGCCATGACGCTCCAATAAACAAATGCTTCAATCCATTTTGGTAAAATACACCAAAAGTGCCTTCACTTGAGTGATTGATCGAAGCTGTATCTTACCCAAGCTCATGATTTCATAACTTTTATGGGATTTGAACCCTCATACTCCAATTAACCAAATTGAACCATCTTTGTTTAATACATAGATCGTTCATTTCAGTGCCTGGGCCAAAATAAGGGGCTGGGCGTTTTGCACACCCTTAGTACCAACCTGGGCATGTTTTGCTTGCACCCAGCGTTGGTCTAAGGTGTGTTTCAAGTCAGGAAGATCCTGAAGTTTCACCTTCTGGGCCTCCTGTCGCCCAGCCTTATCTTTGGCATTAGTTCCCATTATTAAGTCATCCAACCATGACATAACCCTCTCCTCCTTCTTGGGCTCCACCCCCTCCAGGGGCGTTTGCTAAAGAGAAGTTCTTATGTGCTGGTGGCAACTTCATAGCAGTAACAGCTGGCTTGGGCTTAGATCCTGCAGCCTCAGGGAAACGATTATGGAAAGATTGATCAGGTCTTGGGCATGTACACAATCCCATGCTGGAACCCAGCTGTTCTCTGCTGCGTCAAACCCCTTCCAGTATACAAGGTACTTGAGACGTCTCTTAACCCGGCGGGAGGCTACTAATTCCTCCACTCCCCATTCTGGCGCCCATCCACGATATAAGCCTTGGGAGTTGCAGGTGGGGGCCCTCAGACAGCGTCAATTTTCTCTTATGAAAGATGGAGAAGATCCAGAATGCAGAGGGAAGATCCAACTGGTATGAGGCATGACCCACCTTTCTAACTACACGGTAAGGACCAATCCTCTTTGGACCCAGCTTTTTGCATGGCTGCTTGATAGGGATGTTGTGAGCATCAACCATCACGAGATCACCTTCCTTGTACACTGGACCCACTTGGCGCTTTCCATTTGCGTTCTCCTTATAAACTAGCATAGCCGCCTCCAAACTTGTGGACACCCCCTGGTGGACCTTCTTGATGGTCTTAGCAAAGTCCAGCACCGCTTCCACTTTATAACAACAATTGGGTTTCATGTTAGAAGCAGGGTTAAAGCCATGGTTGGCGAAAAAGGGTGAACAACCAATTGGCAAATGCAAAGTGTTGTTATAACTAAACTGGGCCATGGGAAGGTGAAGAACCCAATCAGAATAATCTGCGGTGGTATAAAAACGTATAAATTGTTCCAAGCACTGGTTCACTCGCTTAGTCTGCCCATCTGATTGGGGGTGATAGGCGGTTGAACAGCAGGGGCAAATCTGAAGAGTTTTAGACAACTCTTCCCAAAAGACGGAGGTGAACTGGGGTCCCCAGTCACTAATGATTTCTTGAGAAACCCCATAAAGTGCAAATACATGGGCGATGAAGAGCCTGGCCATTTCAGCAGCGGTTATGGTCGTTCTGTAAGGAATAAAGTGGTCAAACTTCGTAAAGTGGTCCACCACCACCATGATGACATCATACCCGTCTGAAACGGGTAACTCTACAATGAAATCCACTGATAGGGAAGTCCAGGGCTCTTCAGCCTTTTGGACTGGTACCAACAACCCTGATAAAGGTTGCCGATTGGGTTTCATTTGATTTCAGATCAGGCACTCTTTACAGTACCGTCCCACCTGAGCAGGCAAGCCCTTCCAATTGTAAGTGCATCATATCAACTCCAAGGTCTTTTCTTTCCCAGGATGACCAACGGTGATTCCATCATGATGGTCCTGGATGATTTCCAGGCGCAGTGGTTCAGCAGGAACCCAAAGGCGCCCCTGAAAACACACCATCTCATCTTTTACATGATAACCCCTGGATAAGTCCTCCTGATTCAGGGCACTTGTCAGGATTCGAGATAAAAATTGTTTTGAATTCCTGTCTTCTGAATCCAGCCATGCAGAATTGGTCATTGAACCTAACCTAACTAAAACTCTTTCAGGATCATCCTCACCTATTCCTGAGTCATGTGGAGCAGCCTTTCCACCCATTCAGTCAGGTGAGCGACGCTATCCATTGAGGACGCCCTCAAGGAGGCTATTCCAGAAGATTAGTAAAAATTCTGTTTGGATGAGGCTCCGAAGATCCCAAAGGCACCGCGTCCCAATGCACCCTATAGATATCGAAGCAATATAATTTAATAAATTATTTGGTATTCTAACTCATTTTTCCGTTTCCTCCTCAGTGCTCTTTTCCAATTTTCCAGCTTTGAGCCACCGCAAACCCTGGCGCCAGTCCAAAGAGCTGTAGCGCTGACAGAAGTGGTGCTCACTACAGGGGGCTCCTAGCTGACCTAAGTGAAAACACCTATCACAAAAAATGGAAACCAATAGCAGCCCTGATGACCAAATGACTGGTCAATTGAGGAGCGTTACTTGATGGGTTAGTACTTCGCGGTATGTGACGCCACCCTCACAGTTGGTAAGGTTAGAATTCCATGCCGCCTTCCAACTCTCTCTGCCCTCCCTAGATGGGAGCCAATACCAACTTCAGTTTGAACATATTAATGATGTAGTTCAACAATTAGTCCACAGCATCTACACTGAGGGTGCCCGCTCCAGCCGCTCCTGCACCTCCGCTGTACCATCCACGATGTGGGACCTCTACGCCTCAGCTGTCTTACCTGCTGGGGAGCTTACCTTGGGGCCTGATCGCTATCTTAATAGCTTCGTCCACCCCACAATTCATCACCTCCTCCAGTTAGTTGGATTACACCATCAGGAGGTCTCCCAGCACCTAGGGCTCACACAGAATTTACATTCCTGTACTATTAACTTCTATGACGCTGCCTCCTCCTTCATTCATGACAATCGCAAAGCTAGTCTTAATAACTGACAATTAATCAATGAAATCCGCGATCAAGTCATGGTACTAGATAGCGGCATCTCCGGCTACCTCGAGGAGCAGTTTTGCCAAAATGCCCAGCTGTTTGAAGCAACATGGACCCAGCGTTTACAACAAGTTGAAGAACTGGTATGGTCCCTACAGAAGCACTACCAAGAGCTGGCCTCTCATGACTACCCACTTGCAGGTGCTGGACCAGAAGGGCCTAGGGGACCTGAAGGCCCTGAAGGGCGTTAAGGGCCAGCTGGACACAAAGGACCATGTGGGCCTCAAGGGCCCCAGGCCCTCCAACCTCAGGAGAACCTGAAGATCCCTGGTGAAGGGATATAATAACCGCCCTGGCTGCCTTGCGGGACCATATCCAAAAGGTGGCGTTGGGGTGAAAGCTCTGATTGGATGGTGTCCCCCTTAACCCCAAGGTCTCCATCGAAGTGCTGTTGGATGAGATAGATAACCTCAGTGCTTTCATGAGGCTTACTGATGCTCACATCTACCAGCTTGAAACAATGTGTTGTGGTTTTGAAACCCAGTTGTCCACCATCAAAAACCAGCTCCAACAACAGAACGCCGAGATTCAATCCTTAAAGGAGCAGGTTGCCAGCAAGGCATCCACTTCCACCATCAGTCAGAATTGGGACTACATCCAAGAGGACTTAGAAGGCTTATGGAGGTGGTTAGATCAGCAAGTTCCTCAAGAATATGCAGAAACGGAGATCTCAGAGCTGACATCTATCCAAGGCGTTAACACCCTTTCCACTCCTATTGTCGTTAACTTTAAACCTAGTTTCAAGGAAAAGTTCACCCCTGGATGGGAGATTATCACCTCCTTCCTGTATGCCTACGAGAGTTTTATGGAGGAGGCCACTAATCGACAAAAGGTGAAGCATATCCACTCCTGCCTAGACAGCACTGCCCAGGAAATCATGACTCCCCATCTGAAGGAGTGTAAAACCTGGGAACAGGTCTGCACCGCCCTAATCCAAGAGTTCAGCAGTAACCAAACCTTGGCCAACCGGAAGCAAGTGTTCATGGGCATTTAACTTAATAAAGGAGAAAACCCTATGGAGTTTGCCAACCGGTTCTACGCCCAAGCACAACCTTTGGTTACAATGAACCGTATCACTCTGGACGACGCCATCACCGCCATCACCTCCGCCTTGGGGTCCTATCCTGAAGTCCAAATGCACATGATTGGGAAGAAGAATGGGTTCACTTGTATCAGGGAGATTAAGGAGGCCCTCAACGAGGTCCCTGCCATGATCCTGCACTCTAAAGCTGCGTCCAAAGGCCCCTCTAACCGCCCTAGGGTCCATGTAGTCGAGAACCAGAAAAATCCCCATCCTTGATGCACCTATTGCAATGGCTTTAGGCACAGCGCTAAGACTTGTTGGAAACATTTAGCTGAGGAGGCGGGAAAAGGGCAGTCAGAATGAAGGACGAGGTGCTCCATGCTGACACCCCTGTTCAGCCTCAAGTACCCCCTATGCACAAACCAGAAGCCATTAACTCTGAGGAAGTAGCTGCAGTATCTGATGACAATAAAGACATTGATACTGCTTACTCTTCTTCTGATGATTCTCCCATGTTCCTTACGTTGCCACCTCAGTTTGGAAGTTTGGTCACCCAAGTCACCGTCCGGGTCCACAAGATTCCAGTTTATGCCATAGTCAACAGTGGCTCCCCTGTGAACGTTATCTCTTGCAAGCTGATGAAACGCATTAAGGTCGCCCCCAATATGCCGCACTACATGGAGTATGGCATGGCTGGACCCCAGTGCACCCAATCCATAGGGGCCTACTCCTCTCTACCAATTTGGTTTGGAAAGCTCACTTTGGATACAACCGCCATCACTCTGGAAAACACTAGCTACGATCTGCTCCTCAGGACCCAGTTTCTTCAAGACTATTTGGCTGTTGTCCACTACGAGGGTAGTTTTCTCTCCATTTTAGGACATTGAGTCCCTCTGGTTTTTGAGACTGCCCATGATTCTAGGGCTGATGTCAGGGCCTGAGCCTGCCTACTGGAGACTGAAGGACAAATTGATTGGCTCAAGTACCACATCTGGGGCTCTTGAGTCCGGCTACCCCCTCCTGCTGTGGATGGATCAGAGGGGATGCCGATTTACTTGCCCCAGGTGAATACCATACCCCAAAATCCCAAGTTGTTGTTGACACCTGGGTCCACATCAACATTTCCTCGGGGTATTTACTGGAGGTCTGAGGCCTAGATAACCCATCTCCCAAGGAAGTGCTGACCTTCCCCGGAATCCTTGAATCAGCATATGCCAGAATGATATCAGTGTTGCTAGCCAACCTGACTGAAAAACCAAAATTGTCAGTCCCAACCAACCCGCCGCTTCATCTGCCTGTTACCAATGGGGGCTGTTGCTGACATCTGAAGCTTTGTGGACTTAAGGGACTTTGGCTTGGAGTCACCTTCCTCAGTTAATTTGGTCGATGCTAACATAGGAAAGGGCCTCTCTGATGAACAGCGACTTAAAGTCCAGGAGCTCCTGGAGGAATGCTCGGATCTATTCTCCACTTTGACCTATGATTTTGGAAGGATGAAAGGAGTCCTCCACCATGTAGAAATTGGGGACGCCCCCCTTTTTGGTCCTGGCCTTACTGTAAGAGCAAGATCGAAGAGGCCCAGGTCATAGTAGAACTCAAACAGCTGCTTGACATGGGGCTCTTGGTCCCTTCGCGTAGTCCTTGGTCTTCCCCTCTTTTGCTAGTCTGAAAGTAGGATGGCAAGCACCGAGTGGTGATGGATTATTGACAACTCAACTCCATCACCAAGAGGGACAGCTATCTTCTGCCCTGGATCAATGATTCCCTCCATCTGCTTGCGGGTTCCCAGTACTTCTTGGCCATGGACCTCGCCAGCAGGTATTGGCAGGTCAAGCTTGCTCCTGAAGACTGAGCCAAGTATGCTCTAATCGCCCACGAGGGGCTGTTTGAGCCCACCCAGATGCCCCAAGGCCTCTGCAATGCCCTGGCTACATTCCAGCGCGCTATGGATGGGATCCTTGGGGACCTGAAGATCTCCTGTGTCCTGGTCTACCTGGATGACATCACCGTTTTTTCGCAAACCTTTAACGGACATGTCAAACATCTTAAGGAAGTCTTCAAGCATCTCCAGAGGGCCTCCATCAAGCTCAAGCTCAAGCTCTCAAAGTGCTCCTTTTTCCAGCCTGAGCTAGAGTTTCTAGGCCTTAAGGTCTCCAAGCGTGGCATTCAACCTATCCTCAACAAAGTCGACGCCATAGAAAAGATGTCGCACCCCCAAAGCCTACGAGATATTCAAGTCTTTTTAGGTATGGTGGGCTATTACCATCAGTTCATCACACAGTTTTCTGACCTCGCCGAGCCGCTGTTCTACCTTCTACAAAAAATGTACCGTTTGAATGGCGACCTGAGCAGGAACAGGCCTTCAACGCTTTACATACGGCCTTATGTACTAAACCTGTTCTAGTTCATCCCCGTTTTGACAAGCCTTTCTTGCTGTTCACGGATGCTAGCGATGTTGCTGTCAGGGCTATCCTGGCTCAGCATGATGAGAACCAGGTTGATCATCCCGTAGCTTATTTTGGCAAGACCCTAAGCAAGGCTGAGAGGAACTACAGCGTCACTGAGAGAGAATGCCTAGCAGTTCTCTTAGCCATCAAGGAATTTCTGGCCCTACCTCTATGGTACCCATTTTACTATTATTACCGACCATTCTTCCCTTTGATGGCTGCAACAAATGAAAAACTGGATGGACGGTTGGCCAGGTGGGCCCTACGACTACAAAGCTACAACTTCACCATCATCCACCGCGCCGGCACTATTCACCAAAACGCTGACAGACTCTCCAGGATACCAGCATTAGCAGTTCTGACCCTGGAGGAGGATCAGCTCTATGACTTGATAGGACAGCCCAAATGATGGGAACTGGAATCCCCCCAGGTCCAAGCCAAACTCCGCCGGATGACTCAAGACACCTAGATCAAGGATGGGTTACTCTACAAGAAAGTCAACAAGTGGTGGCTTCCCTATGTCCGGCCTTCCTCTCATACTGACATCATCGTGGAAGGCCATACTACTGTTGGGCATGGTGCGGTCAAGAAGACCCATGAGTGGCAAAAGTCACGCTGCTACTGGGACCAAATGGTCAAAATCATCCAAGAGGTTCTGAGAGCTTGTATGATCTGCTGATCCCAAGACTGGGCCAACCCTCAATATTAGCACTCCATTGTTGCGCCGACCAAACCTTTCAATGTCATTAGTATCAACGTGGTGGGTCCTCTACCCACTGGGCTCCATGGTCATAAGTATATTATCCTTGCCATAGAATATCTAACTAAGTGAGTCGAGGAGATCTCAGTCCCTTTAGCCACCTTTAAGGCTACCGCCCATTTTCTTGTTCACTCCATTTTCACCCAGCATGGGTGCCCCCAAACCTTGCTCTCGGACAATGGTTTGAACTTCACCTCCCAGGTAGTACAGGAATTAACTTCGTTATTTGGCACTGTTTAGAGTTTCGCTGCTCCCTACCACCCTTCTACTAATGGGGTAGTAAAACGGGCTAACAGAACTCTTGTCTCCACCCTATGGAAGTTGGCCGCCTCAGATCCTGCCCGCTGGAACCATTATTTGCCCAGCGCCTTGCTTGCCTACTGGGTAAGCTATCACCGTGTCATCAAAATGTCCCCATTCAAATCCCTGTATGGGCGGGCACCTCGGCTACCCAGTAGTGTCCAGCCCCTGCTCAAAGCCTCCACCCCCAAGAACGCAGATTTAGTATGAGGGCTCTAGCTGATGAAATTGTCCGGCTCCAAGCCCAAGCCACTCAAGGAATTGTTACCACCACTGGAATAGAGACATCCTGATCAAATCTCGGACGACCCTCCTTACCAGAATTTCAACTAGGTGACCTCTTTCTCTTTTATCATCATCGACCTGGAGGCTGACAGAACAAGCTCAACATGCTGTGGTCTGGAACCTACAAAGTTATACACAAGGTGAAGTCTGAGTACTCCATTGCTAACATCAATCAGGGGACTGTTGTAAACCGGGTGCATGGTTGGTTCTTCCAGCTGTACACCCCTCTGACAGGATCTTGAAGGGGGCCTTGTCAGGATTTTAGATAAAATTGTATCAAATTCATGTCTTTTTAAATCTGGCTGTGCCAAATTGGTTTTCAAACCTAACCAAGCTAAAACTCTTTCAGGATCATCCTCACCTATTCCTGAGTCACGTGGAGCAGCCTTTCCACCCATTCAGTCAGGTGAGAGACGCTATCCATTGAGGACGCCCTCAAGGAGGCTATTCCAGAAGATCAGTAAAGATCCTAATTGGATGAGGCTCCAAAGATCCTTAAGGCACCGAGTCCTAATGCACCCTATAAATATCAAAGCCTTTTAACTTTATAAATTATTTGGTATCCTAACTCATTTTCCGTTTCCTCCTCGGTGCTCTTTTCTAATTTTTCCAGCTTTGAGCCACTGTGAACCCTGGCACCAGTCTAAAGAGCTGTAGCGCCAACAGCGCTCTTGGTGAGAACAACAGTATATTCAGTTGATAATGGCTGAGAAATAACTACCTTTCTGAAAATACTATATTCTGCCACGTTTTACAGAGGTGCAAGCGCTGGCGTATGGATCATGTAATCAAGAAGTTGAGGCAGAATCATACTCAGTGGAATCATCATCTGGGTGTTGTGAATTTCTACCTCCTTTGGATTTGAGCCAATGCAGGGTTGTGGCTTAAAGAATCCGCCAAACCATTCTCCTTGTCCTTGGTGAACTCATAGAAAGATGCAAATTGGGCAAGGTTCTCATGCCAATGGGTCTGACGTGGAGTTAGGACATGAGGAGCGTGGTAGTACAACAAGGCCTGGTGGTCTGTGCGTACATGGAATGGTTGGGAGAGGCCACGTAAGTGGTGATGCCAATAAGTCAGCGCCTCCACAACTGCTAATAACTCCTTGTCATATACGGCGTGGTTTTACTCATGCAGAGACATTTTCCTAGAAAAATATCCCACCGGATGCTCAGTCCCATCTTCACCCACCTGTAACAAGGCAGCCGCAATGGCAAAGTTGGAAGCATCAGAAGACACAATGAACTCCTTTGCAGGGTCAACATGGCGAAGGATGGATGTGGATAACAGGGTGCACTTCACCGCTTGGAAAGCATCCTCAAAACGGGGGACCACTGAAGCACCTTGGCACCACTGGCCTTATATAATGGTGCTGCCACCTCAGAGAGATTGGGCGTGAACTTCTTGAGGAAAGTACATGTCCTCAAAAAAGCTCCTCAATTCCTTGACTGAGGTGGGGGTGGGCCACTCACGAATAGCCTTCTCCTTGTCTGGAGTTATCATATGGCCTTGGTCAAACACAACGTTGCCAGAAAAGTGACCTGGGACTTGAAGAATTCACATTTACTAATCTTGAGCGTAAGGCAAGCAGCCCTTAATCTCTCCACCACTTATTAAAGGTGTACTGCATGGGACTCCTGATCAGGGGAAAACACCAGGATATCATCCATGTAGGCAACTGCGCATACCCTCAACAAGTCACCCAACGCAGCATCTTAATGGCGTTGAAAGATGGCAGGGGCATTCTTAAGCCTAAAGGGCATGACCCAGAACTGGAAGATTCCTTTTCTGGTGCAGAATGCGGTTAACCACTCCTGACCCTTCTTTATCCGGATTTGATTGAATGCATTGAGACAAACCAACTTGGAAGAAATTTTTCCTTTTCTACATAACGTCAATCTGGGAATCTAAAGGGATGAGATGAAGGTCAGGGACAGTCACATTGTTTAAGTTCCCATAATGAACACATGGGCGTAAAGTTCCATCAGCATTCTCCACAAAGAGAAGTGGGGAGCAGACAGGGGAGGTACGCTGAAAGATGGCACCTTTGGCCAACTGCTCCTTCACACATCTAAAGCCTCAACCTCCCGGACAGTCAATGGGTATATGGGGGAAGAAATACGCACCTGATCCACAGTGAGCTTGAAGTCAAAATCAAAATCAGAGTGCTCAGGAAGTGTGTTAGCGGATGCTGCATCAAAAGAAGATGCTAATTCATCCAAACAGGAAGGTAAGGAAAGTCCCACGGAGGGCTTCAGAAAAGGGGCAAGATAAGGAGAGGGAACTTTGGGCCAATGGGGTAATTTGCTCTGGGCATTATCCTCCGACAAAGGAACAATCAACTGGTGACCGTTTATCAAAGACAAGGGTAGAGTGTTTTCTTTCAAATTAGTCCTGACGTCAAACTTCCGCCACCACTATACAACCAAAATAATGGGGAACAAGAGGTTTCTGATAGCTTGAAACTGATCAGAAAAAAGATAGGAGCCCACCTGGATTTCAACTAATCCCATGACGTTCAGTGTGGGGATATCTTAAAATGCCCCACCTCTAACCATAACACCTGGTGAGTAAATCAACTCAAGGTAGCCAGCAAGGTCTTGGTCAATAAAATTCTCTGAGGCACCGGTATCCACTAAAATAGTTGTGCTGAACTTTCCAAAAAGAGGATGTAAGGGTAGCAGTCAACAAGAAGTATCCAGAATGGGATATATTCAAAGCAGAAAACGCCACTACCTCCCCTGAAATCCTTGCTCTGGCTTGAACAAGCCATAAGGGTAGGTTTTGAAATCATAAAAGGGGGAAGGATAATGGACCACTCTTACTACTGAGGCCACATATCCCACCCACCTTCTGCAGGTGCATATACATTATCATATTTAACATGAAGCTCCTTTTCCACGTCCTGAGTGCTCCAGATCATGGTAGGGTTCAAACGAGGGTTCTCAGGGGTAATCTGAAAAACTGGAATAGGGTCCTCATCCAGGTCATATGAGCTTATAAACGGCTTTTTTTGTGAAAAATCACTCACATTATAAAACGCGTTTTAGGCTCCAACGAACCCACACCTATTCTGATGGTTTGGTGTGCTACGTTATCCAGGGCCATCACCACCAGGACCAGAACTTATATGTTGGCACGCCCCTTGGAAATGTGGTGGGGAGAAAAGATGTTAACAGGGTCCCATGTTTGGATGAATTTAGGTCTGGACCCTCCTAAATCCTTGATTTCCGCCAAGATGGGGAGGAAAACAGTGGGGAGCACCTCACGATTAAAGGGAATATCACTAGTCAAGGACGTGGTATTTATAGGGATGACCACAGGTGACATCATTGCGGTAAAATTGGGTAACACATTTATTCTAGACTCGGGGCTAGAACCCCTCTCAGCTTTAAACACCTTAAAATTCAAAGGTTTGGAAGAATAATATTCCATTGTTGTGAGAGGCGCGCTCAAATTTTCAGTTCCCATAAATATAGGGGCCAGCCCAGGTGCAATTATGATGGCCAAATAACGTGGCCCCTTCCAGGTTGGGGTGGAGAAACTACCCCAAAGGGCTTTAATCAGAAGATTGAAGTTGGAAGGGGGCGACAGCTAAAACGTGGAATTACGCATGGAAAGGTCCATGGAAGAATGGAGAAACAACTTTTTCATGACGTCGGGCAAGGATAAAGCCTGGGCTTTTCCACAAAATTCATCCAAATATAAATTCACCAGCCGACTCACTTTTCTCAATGAAAAGAACACATGGAAGGATTGGATGGATGCTTCATCAGGATGACGTTGCTCCAAGCTGCACCCCAAGCCCTCCATGGATCGCCACAAGAGTGGATGTGCATGGAATACAGCAAAAAACCAGTCAACCGCTTCTGGAGACAGCTGATACAACAAATCTACTCCTTATAAAAGCAGATGAGAACCAGATAAGTTGTTATTTCCCAAGGAAGATTTTGGCTCAAGGGTAGCCAATACCTGTTAAAATTCTGAGTAGATCTCAGGAGAAAGGTGAGGAATTACAACAACAGGATCACAAAAGGTCTGAGACCACCAGGTACGAGCAGGAAAGGTGGGCACTTCCTAATTGGTAATTGCAAGAATAACGCCAAGATTCACCAAAACAAAACGAAATGAGAAAACTATGTTGAGCACCATTGTGGCAGTGAAAGATGGCCAGCACAACCAGGTTACAAATAGCAAAAGTCCCACGTGGATAATTCTCATGCACATAAAATAAAAGGTTTGGTCAACTAATATCAAGAGAGTGTCTGTAACTCTCTTGTTCCCAGCGAGGTGGTGTGGGATGCAAACCCACACTGCTAGGGAACTAGCCATTAGAAAAATGGAAAACAAGACACCTCGAATGGTGACTGTACAAAGTGACCCAAGGCAAGGGTGTAGAGCGCGATATACAGTACCAGGTAAGCTAGAAACAACACAGCTTGAGTGGACCCCAGAGGGGAGTCCATAATCAAGTGTAACTCAGTTCCAGGAGGTTTGGGCGCTTCGATCTGGAGAGGACTGAGCAGCCCAAAAGAGCACCCAAAACTTTAGTAAATTGGGAGAGTATGTAGTGGCCAACATAGTTGGAGACCTCCTCAAAGAGGTCCGCACCCAAGTTCGCCCAAGAAACCATAAAAACGTAGAATAAAACGGGTAAATTTATTTGGAGAAAGTTGACCAACAAGGAATGTTGGTCATGAAAACCATATTTAAAGTGGGTCAGGGTAATTAAAGTTCTGTGGCAGTGTGCTCAAGCCTTGACGCTCCAATAAAAAATGCTTCCATCCGTTTTGTTGAAATACACCAAAGTGCCTTCACTTGAGTGATTGATTGAATCTGTATTTTACCTGAGCTCATGATTTTGTAACTTGAATGGGATTTGAACCCTCATTCTCCAATTAACCAAATTGACCCACTTTGTTTGTTACATAGATTGTTCATTTCAGTGCTTGGGCCAAAATAAGGGGCTGGGCGTTTTGCACACCCTTAGTACCAACCTGGGCATGTTTTTCTTGCACTCAGCTTTGATCTAAGGTGAGTTTCAGGTTAGGAAGAGCCTGAAGTTTCACCTTCTGGGCCTCCTGTCACCCAGCCTTATCTTTGGCATTAGTTCCCACTATTAAGTCATCCAATCAGGACAGTAACCAATTAGTTAAAGTAACAGAATCATTGGACACTAGGAAATAAACACATAGGATGTCATCAGTTTTTGAATATATAGTGCCCTCAAAGGGTACAAATCTGGAATCAACTCAGAAATTGACTTAAATACACCAAGTCTAAGCCAAATGTGTTATTTAAAGCATATTTCTCAACTAAAAAATTAGTGGTAAAAACATTTACCCTGGAAGTGGTATCCAAATAAAAAGCCTCAATTCAAACAGTCGTCCCTCTATAAATTATATTGTTCTTTTTCTTTATATGAAGTATATTGTTAGAAGCAACATATAAACCCAAAGCTATTTTCGATAAAATTAAGACTTAAATTCTAATCTCTATTGATGTCTTTGCTTCAATAAGTCTTTTGCCTCTTACCATAAGATGGGTACTCTGATTTTGGGAACCTAAGAAAATCTTAGCTGCCTCAAATTAAATAAACTCCTTGCTAAAGTCTTTTACTTAAATCTTATCTTGACTGCCAGAATTCTTGGAAATAACACCATCAAGCCTCTCAAAAAAAGCCCTACAGACTGATGCTCACTACAGGGGGAACAGCCATTGGTTAATAATACCTAAACCTAATTGATTGCACCATGGAAGATAATTCTATTGATAGTATAATCCACTGGATGCACAACAGAAATGATGGAGATGACCAAATGGAAAGTCTGCCCTAGTCTAATTTGGATAAGTAATGGAAAATTCAATGGAGTTCTCAGAATCTCTGTCATGGTTGGATGACATGATAGTAGGCACTGATGTTAGGAACAAGGCTGGAGCGACAGGAGGCCCAGAAGATGAAGCTTCAGGCTCTTCCTGACTTGAAGCACACCTTAGATAGACGCTGGGTGCAAGCCAAGAAAGCCCAGGTTGATACCAAGGGTGTGCAAAACGCCCAGCCTCCTATCTCAGCTCAGGTCTTTAAACGAACAATTTACGTTTTGAATAAAAACGGTTCCATTAGCTTGGTTGGAGAACAAGGGTTTGAGTCCCACTCCAGCTATGAGATTTTGATTTTTGGTAAGATAAGGCTTCAATTGATTACTTGAGTGAAAGCCCTTTCAGTGTATTTTACCAAAACATATGGAAGCGTCTGTTTATTGGAACGTCAAGGCTTGGGTGCAGTGCTGCAGAACCCAAATTTCCCCAATTCATTTTAAATATGTTTTTTGTGATCAACACTCCTTGTTGATCGACTTGCTTAGTAAAAACACCCCATTATTTTACGTTTTCTAATGGTTCCTTGAGCAACCCTGGTGGTGGACCTCTTCGGGAAGGTCTCCAACCATGTAGGCCACTACCTTATCTCACAATTTGCCAAGATCCCAGGGGCACCTGTGGGCCGCCCAGGTCCCCTCCAGATCGAGGCACCCAAAGCCCCTGACATCAAGCCGCACTTGATTATGGACGCCCCTCTGGGGTCCACTCAAGCGGTGTTGTTTCTTACTTACCTGGTATTTTATGTTGCTGTTTATGTACTTGTCTGGGGTACCTTTTGTACTGGCACTGCTCGAGGTGCTTGTATTCCCATTCTTTTAACGGCTAGTTCCCTAGCAATGTGGGTTTGCATCCCACATCACCTTGCTGGGAACGAGAGAGTTATAGATACTCTCTTGACATTAGTTGATCAACCTTTTTATTATATGTGCATAAGAATTATCCGTGTGGGACTTTCATTATTAGTAAATTGGGTGCGCTGTCCATTTGTCACTGCCACGATGGTGCTCACCACAGTTTTCTCATTTGGTTTTGTACTAGTGCATCTCGGCGTTATTCTTGCAACTACTAACTGGGAAGTACCCACCCTTCCTGCTCATACCTGGTGGTCTCGGACTTTTTGCAATCCTAAGATCGTGATTCCCCACCTTTCTCCCAAAATTTACTCGGAAATTCACTAGGCCTTAGCTTCCCTGGACTGAAAACCCTCGTTAGACAAAACCAATTTGTTTGGTTCCCATCCACTTTTGCGAGGAGTGGGTCTATTGTCCCAGTTGTCTCCCAAGGCTGGGGACTGGGTTTTTGCGGTACTCCGCACCCAGCCTCTCTTGTGGAATGCAATAGGAGGTTTGGAACAGGTCTTAGAGCAGATTTGACCTGATAAAGCCTTTTTCCATTCCCTCTTTGAGTTCTTTTCTCTGCATCAAGAGGGTCATCCGCTGAAGGTTTACCTAAGCAAATTCTGCAAAAAAGCCCAGGCGTTGCTCTTAACCAATGAGGTTAAAACGTCATTTCTCCATTTTACCTTGGATATATCAATATGCAACTCCCCGATTTGGCAGTCGCCTCATTTCAAATTTGATCATCTTGTCGAAATACTTTGGGGTGGTTTCTCTGCCCCAACCCAGAAGGGGCCAGGTAATTTGGCCATCATTGGATCAAAATTATATAAATACGGGTGCCAAAAAGTTGCGCGCGCCTTTGGAAATGAGGGAATTTTATCCTTTGAATCCTTCAATGACTTCCAAATTTGGAACTGCACAGGGGTCTAGCCCCAAGAATGATGTAACAGTTTCAGTCAATTCCGCCATGATGATATCACCCATGGTCATCCCTATAAATACCGCCTCCTCAACTAGTGAGTTTTTCTTGAATCGTGAGATGCGTCCTACTGATTTCCTCCCCATCTTGGCGGAAATTGGGAACATCCTAGGGTCTGAACCCGTAATTAACAAAAAAGATTCTGGTATCATTTTTCTCCCTGACACGTTTCCAAGGAGCACGACAAGGCATTGGCTCCAGGCTTGGGGGTGATGGCCCTGGATAACAATGCACACCAAACCCTCAAAACGAATGAGGGTTCATTTGAATGTAAAAATGCATTTTATAATGCAAGCGATTTATCTCAAAATGAACCATTTATTTGCTCATATGGTCTAGAGGAGGACTCAATTTCAGTTTATCAGATTACTCCTGAGAACCCTCGCTTGCCCCTACCATGATCAGGGGTTCCCAGGAAGTAGAGAAGGAATTGCGCCACAAATATAAAGATGTCTATGCACCTGTGGAAGGTGGGGTGGGATATGTGGCATCAGTAGTAAGAGTGGGCCACTATCCTTCCCCCTTCTATGATTCTAAAACATACCCTGATGGCTTGTTCAAGTCAGAGGAAGAATTATCTGGTGAGTTGATGGCATTTTCTGCGTTGAATAAATCCCATTCTGGATATTTCTTGTTGACTGCTACCCTTTCATCCTCTTTTGGAAAATTCAGCACAACAATTTTGGTGGATACTGGTGCTTCAAATAATTTTATTGATCAAAATCTTGCTGACTACCTTGAGTTGAGTTACTCACCCGGTGGTATGGTTAGGGGTGGGGCATCTCAAGGTATTCCCACACTGAATATCATGGAGCCTTTAATTTCCAAATTTGTTATTATCTATTGTCTGACCAGTTTCAAGCTATCAAAAACCTCTTGTTTCCCATCATTTTAGGGGTTGAGTGGTGGCGAAAGTTTGATGTCAGAACAAATTTAAAAGAAAACACTCTAACCTTGTTTTTAACTAACGGTCACCAGTTAATTGTTCCTTTGTCAGAGGATAACGCCTCAGGTAAATTACCCCATTGGCCCAATATTCCCAGTTCATATCTTACCCCTTTGTTGAAGCTCCCTGTGGAACTTTCCTTACCTTCTTGTTTGAAGGATTTGGCATCCTCCTTTTATGCAGCTTCAGTTAGTACGCTACCAGAACATTCTGAGTTTGATTGTGAATTTAAACTTACTGTGGATCTAGTGCATATTTCTTCTCCCATATACCCATTGACTGTCCGGAAGGAGGAGGTTCTAGATGTATGGGTGAAGGAGCAGTTGGTTAAAGGCGCCATCTTCCAGCGTACCTCCCCTGTTTGTTCCCCACTTCTTTTTGTTGAGAAGGCAGATGGAACTTTACATCCATGTGTCAATTATGGGAACTTAAACAATGTGACTGTACCTGACCTCCATCCCATCCCTTTGGATTCCCAGATTGCGCGTTATGTGGAGAGGGCAAAAGTCTTCTCCAAGCTGGAATGCCTCAATGCGTTCAATCAAATCCGGATAAAGAAGGGCCAGGAGTGGTTAACTGCATTCCACACCAGAAAAGGAATTTTTAGTTCCGGGTTATGCCTTTTGGGCTTAAGAATGCCCCTGCCATCTTTCAACGCCGCATTGATGCTGCGTTGAGAGACTTGTTGGGGTATGTGCGGTTGCCTACATGGATGAAATTCTGGTGTTTTCCCCTGATCCTGAGTCACATGCAGTTCACCTTCGACAAGTAGTGGAGAGATTGAGGGCTGCATGCCTTACCCTCAAGATTAGTAAATGCGTATTCTTTAAGTCCCAGGTTACTTTTCTGGGCAACGTCATGTTTGACCAGGGCCATATGATAAACTCCAGATAAGAAAAAGGCTATTTGGGAGTGGCCAACCCCCACCTCTGTCAAGGAATTGAGGAGTTTTTGGGGATGTGTACGTTTCTCAAGAAGTTCACATCCAGTCTCTCCAAGGTGGCAGCCCCCTATATATAAGGCTAGCGGGGCTAAGGTGCTTAAGTGGTCTCCCATTCAGGAGGATGCTTTCCAAGCAGTGAAGTGCACCTTATTATCCATATCCATCCTTCGCCATGTTGACCCTGCCAAAGAGTTCATTGTGTCCTCAGATGCTTCCAATTTTGCCATTGCTGCGGCCCTGTTACAAGTGGGGGAAGATGGGTTTGAGCATCCATTGGGATACTATTCTAGGAAAATGTCTCTGCATGAGTTAACCTACGCCGTATATGACAAGGAGTTATTAGCAGTGGTGGAGGCGCTGATTTATTGGCGTCACCACTTACAGGGCTCTTCCCAACCATTCTGGCTACACACTGACCACTGGGCCCTGTTGTATTACCATGCTCCACATGTTTTAACACCACATCAGACGCGTTGGCATGAAACCCTTGCCCTATTTACATTCTCCTATGAGTTCACCAAGGGCAAGGAGAATGGTTTGGCGGATGCTTTGAGCTGCAACCCTGCTTTGGCTCCCGATCCAAAGGAGGTAGAGATTCACAACACTCAGTTGATGATTCCCCCGGGTATGATTCTGCCTCAACTTCCTATGTCCACGATACATACGCCAGCGCTCATGCCCTTGGAAAATGCAGCAGAATATAGCATGTTTAGGAAGGTAGTTCTTTCTCAGCCATTATCAGCTGAATATGCTGTTGTTCTCACTAAGAGTGCTCTGAATCAGGAGGACTTATTCAGGGGATATCACATGAAGGATGAGATGGTGTGTTTTCAGGGACGTCTATGGGTTCCTGCTGGACCACTGCTCTTGGAGATCATCCAGAGCCATCATGATGGAATCAATGTTGGTCATATGGGAAAAGCAAAAACCTTGGAGTTGATATGACACACTTACAATTGGAAGGGCTTGCCTGTTCAGGTAGGGCGGTATTTCAAAGAGTGCTTGAACTGCAATCAGATGAAACCCAATCGGCAACCTTTAGCAGGGTTGCTGGTACCAGTCAAAAAGGCTGAAGGACCCTGGACTTCCCTATCAGTGGATTTCATTGTGGAGTTACCCGTTTCAGATGGGTATGATGCAATCATGGTGGTGGTGGACCGCTTTACAAAGTTCGCTCACTTTATTCCTTGCAGAACAACTATAACTGCCGCTGATTTGGATAGGCTTTTCGTCACCCATGTATTTGCACTTCATGGGGTTCTCAAGAAATTATTAGTGACCGGGGACCTCAGTTCACCTCCATCTTTTGGGAAGAGTTGTGTAAGACTCTTTAGATCCGCCCCTGCCGTTCAACAGCATATCACCCCCAATCTGATGGGCAGACTGAGCGAGTGAATCAGTGTTTGGAACAATTTCTGCGTTGTTACACCACCGCAGACCATTCAGATTGAGTTCCTCACCTTCCCATGTCTCAGTTTAGTTACAACAACACTTTGCATTCCTCAATCGGTTGTTCACCATTTTTTGCTAACCACGGCTTTAACCCTGCGTTTAACATGGAGCCCAGCTGTGGTTCTAAAGTGGAAGCGGTGCAGGACTTTGCCAAGACTCTCAAGAGGGTCCATCAAGGGGTGTCTACGAGTTTGGAGGCGGCTATGCTGGTTTATAAGGAGAATGCCAATGGAAAGCGCTGAGTGGGACCAGCTTACAAGGAAGGGGATCTTGTGATGCTTGATGCTCGCAACATCCCCATCAAGCAACCATGCAAAAAGTTGGGTCCAAAGAGGATTGGTCCTTACCAGGTAGTTAGAAAGGTGGGACATGCCTCATACTACTTGGATCTTCCCTCAGCGTTTTGGATCTTCTCTGTCTTCCATGAAAGCAAGTTGACCCTGTTTGAAGGTCCTCCTCCTGTGACCCCTGAGTCTTATCTTGTGGATGGGGCACCGGAATGGGAAGTGGAGGAGATAGTAACCTCTTGCCGGGTTAAGCGACGCCTTGAGTACTTGGTATCATGGAAAGGGTTTGACGCAGCAGAGAACAGCTGGGTTCCAGCATGGGATTGTGTACATGCCCAAGACCTGATCAAAATATTTCATAATCGTTTCCCTGAGGCGGCAGGATCTCAGCCAAAGCCAGCCGTTGCTGCTATGAAGTTGCCACCAGCACATAAAACTTCTCCTTAGAGAACGCCCCTGGAGGGGGGTGGAGCCCAAAAAGGAGGAGAGGGTAATGTCATGGTTGGATGACATGATAGTAGGCACTGATGCTAGGAACAAGGCTGGGCGACAGGAGGCCCAGAAGATGAAGCTTCAGGCTCTTCCTGACTTAAAGCACACCTTAGATCGACGCTGGGTGCTAGCCAAGAAAGCCCAGGTTGATACCAAGGGTGTGCAAAACGCCCAGCCTCCTATTTCAGCTCAGGTCACAAAAACGAATGATTTATGTTTTGAATAAAAACGGTTCCATTAGCTTGGTTGGGGAACAAGGGTTCGAGTCCCACTCCAGCTATGAGATTTTGATTTCTGGTAAAATAAGGCTTCAATTGAATCTAGTACTAAAAAAGGCTTCAATTGATTACTTGAGTGAAAGCCCTTTCAGTGTATTTTACCAAATCAGATGGAAGCGTCTGTTTGTTGGAACGTCAAGGCTTGGGTGCAGTGCTGCAGAACCCAAATTCCCCCAATTCATTTTAAATATGTTTTTGTGATCAACACTCCTTGTTGATCGACTTGCTTAGTAAAAACACCCCATTATTTTACGTTTTCTAATGGTTCCTTGGGCAACCCTGGTGGTGGACCTCTTCAGGGAGGTCTCCAACCATGTAGGCCACTACCTTATCTCACAATTTACCAAGATCCCAGGGGCACCTGTGGGCCGCCCAGGTCCCCTCCAGATCGAGGCACCCAAAGCCCCTGACATCAAGCCGCACTTGATTATGGACGCCCCTCTGGGGTCCACTCAAGCGGTGTTGTTTCTTACTTACCTGGTATTTTATGTTGCTGTTTATGTACTTGTCTGGGGTACCTTTTGTACTGGCACTGCTCGAGGTGCTTGTATTCCCATTCTTTTAACGGCTAGTTCCCTAGCAATGTGGGTTTGCATCCCACATCACCTTGCTGGGAACGAGAGAGTTACAGATACTCTCTTGACAATCTCAATGTCTAACCTGGATTTCCAATGAAGTGGATTGAGACTAACTAAAATAAAAATATAAATCCAGGCGAAAGATCCAGCTGTGAAAGGGTATCCTCATGGGCAGGACTCTCATGGGCTTTATGAATCTAGTGCTCTCACAGAGACATATGTTTCAAGTAAATCTATCCTACTACATCATGCGATTTTTACACCCAAAACTTTACCATATTGTGCATTTACTAGGATTCCATAATTGGAACATCATTATCACATCAATACCCAATGGGCGTTGAAAGTGGCCTATAACCAGGTATATTATTTAGCGTCTCAAAGTATAGGGGACATACTCCAACTGATTAATGAAAAGTGTTCCTATATCATCTAACTGCATAACCAAATGGGACGATCAATTCTGGAAACATCAGATATGTGGAGAAAGCTAGGAAACTTCTCAGAAAGGATATTGCAGAGCCTAATAAAAGAACTTAGAAAAAACTAGAAGATTTTCACCAAGAGCCTTGAGGCAAGACGCTGAAGCCTGAGAAATGGTGGTCCATGATTCTGCTAGCCGTCATAATGAGGAAAAACAAATCAAGCTCCTTAGATTATGTCTAGATCTCACCCTAAAATGAATTAAAGAGCTTGAAGCCCACTGAACCTCAGAGGCTCAGTCAGTATCTCAGAATCTTATCGTCTAAGTAGGCCATGTTGAGAAGGATCTGGTATCCTGTGAAACTCAGGAGGCTTAACATTCAATTTATGAGTAACTTTAATAACTTGGAAACCAAATGAGAAGCAAATCACCTAGCCAAGAAGATATTAAATAGAGTTATTATCGCCTTGATGAGGCTTAGCAACGCTGGAATACTCTCAAAGAAGAATTAAAAGCCAAGATGGACAAGCCTTACAAAGTACTGAATGAAAAGAGATGAAGAAGGAATAAACCAGCATAGTGGAGTATTAGTAGATGAGAACAAAATTTCAGAACTTTCAGCTCCATTTCTTGCCAACAACTCAATGCTTTTGACATCTGCATTAAGAACCTTGAAAATGATAGTTTTTTAAAAGACGTATCACTTACTTGATGTCACACCAAGGCTCACCTTAAATTAAAATAGAATCATTTTAACCCTATACAAGATAAAATTTGACAGCTCATTTGACAAGTTAAGAAGAGCAACACACATATTGAAAGCACAGGATCAGGAGCCCATGGAGTACATGTTGTCATAAGATTAGAAGCCACTACCTTTAAACCTACTTTAAGGACAAGTTTACACCAGGAGAAGGAAGCATTGCATTCATCTATATCTATGATGCTGTGATAGAAGGTGCAACTGATCATCAAAAATGTAAGCATATTATGTCTTTTTCAAGTCACATGGTGCAAGAATTTATGGTACCTAATATGGACAACTTTAATACTTTAGACAAAGTCAAAGAAGCGCTTATCAATAATTTAGTTCCAAACAAAGTTTGAGTATTAGTAAACTAGCCCTCATGAGGATTGCATACGTTAAACTAAATCCTTAGCTGAATTTGTAGGTTGCTTCTATATTGAGGCTCAAACTCTTTGACCTCAAAAATTCTCACATTTGATGATGCGGTAACTGCTGCTGTTGCTAGTTTACATAGTAACACTGACTTATTCACGCATTTCATGTTTGTCAAAAAAGCTTAAACTCTATCCTAGACTTCGATGAAGCTCTGCTTAATGTGGTTGATATACACAATATAGAAACCACCTGGAAGGCTCACAAAAACCCAGAGAGTATACTGTAGATGAAACCAAAACAAAAATGTGGAGAAGCTCAAGTAAAAACTATTTCAATAAGATTAACCGCACCAAGGATGAGTGCTATAAGAAGACCCTACCCTTGCTGAGCAGAGAAAGGGAGGTCAGCACAGGGTCAGGTACCTCTAAAATTGACCAGCCTAAAGTATCTAAAACCAAAACATAACCAACCGCTCACCTCATGTGCAATGAGAATTATTCTAGTGATGGCTCTGAATAGGTCACAAATATACAGTTTACAAAATTTTAGGTACACTCAATAATGTTTTAATCTCAGATTTTTTTACACCAAACTATTGACAACACTTAAATCCTGGAGGACGCCTGACTCAATCAAGACATTGGTTATCTAAGAATAATTTATATGGCCAGAGAATCTGACCAATATCTTGTCTTACTGATATGAACCATTCTTGAGCATACACAGTCTACTGGAAAACAAGAAGTGATATCCTGAGAATTTAGAAAGCTCAATGCAACGTTCCATTTTAATGAGGTTTTAGCCCTTTAAACAAAATTAAGAGGAGCAACAGCCACGGTATAAGTGGTAATTCAGAAAGTCAGAAGAATGGCTCTCTTGGACATGGGATCACCAATCAACGTCATCTACTCCCAACTCATAAATATGAGCAAACTTGCCTCTGACCTTGAATACACCTAGGAGTATAGCACTGAAGGTCCAAACAACACCAAAGCTATAGGTGGCTACTCAACCTTATTAATTCAAAGTACATACTTTTTCCAGATCCTGTAATTTCTCTGGACAATATCCAGTATGTCATACCTACTGGGACAAATTTATATTTGAGTATAAATGAGTTTTCAGCTTAAAGGAAGGGTATTTTCTCTCCTCAAATATGAAGTTCCCCTTCTACTGGATAATAAAGGATTTAGCAAGAAGGAATATTCTTGTCTAGCTAATTACCCCGTTTTTACTTTGCCTTTATATTATTCTACTTCTAAAAAAATACGAAAATTTCCTTAAATTAAGTAGATGCAGCAGATTTCATACCTTCATACATCATTAAGGAGGATAAAATTAAACTATGAAAATAAAGAGTGGTTTTGTCATGTGCACATGACATCATAGTGGGGACCAACCCCAAAGATTAGGCTGGGCACCAGGAGGCCCAGAATATGAGGCTACAGGCCCTCCCTGACCTGAGGCACACCCTAGACCAACGCTGGGTACAGGCAAAATATGCCCAGGTTGGTACTAGTGGGGTGCTAAATGACCAGCCCCTCACATTGGCCCAGGCATTAAAATGGATAGTCTACCAAATTAATGCGGATGGTTCCATTTGGTTTGTTGAGGAATGGGGTTTTAAAACCTGTTCCATTTACAAAACAATGCGTTTGGATCAAATCCAACTTCAATCAATTACTTGAGTGAAGTCAGTTTCAGCTTATTTAACAAATTTGGATGGGAGCGTTGCCCTATTGGTGGGTTGGTGCTTGGGTCCACTGCAGCAAACCCCATATTCCCCCGTTGATGCTTAAATGTGTTTTCCCTGACCAACATTCCTTGTTGGTCAACTTCTTGAATAAGCCTTGTCCCAATTTTATCATTTTAATTTATGCTTTTTCTAACAATCCTGTGCGCAAACCTCTTTGAGGAGGTCTTGTGCTCCATTAACCTTGCCATTTTAAACACAATCTGATTCTCACCTCATGAACCACTGGTTCACCCAGTTACCCTCCAACCTGGGTCGTTTACCCCTTCTCTCCATGCGCACTGCAACGCTTTTGGCTGGTTTATTATAGCATTATTTTGTTTAAGCTGTTGTTGCTCCAGTACCCTCTGCTGGGCACTAGCAGCTTTATTATTAATGTCTAGTTCCTGGCGTTGGCTCTGTGCACCATGCACCACCACTCTGGAAACAAGAGAGTTATAGACACTCTCCTTACAGGTTTCCGCCAACATAATTTATGAGATACACCCAATTTGCTATTAAACATCAATAGCATTGATGTAGTAAGAAGATTTGAACCAAGAGTATTATCAGGTATCCTCAACTTAGCTTATGAGCGTTTGATTGAGCTACTTTTTGGAACTTGACAAATTGAGAAACTTTAGTTAAAAAACATCAGTATCTGTAAAAAGACATTTAAGCATTTGATGAAATTGACAAGTTACATTTTATTGGTACACATCTTGATTGGGCCTACCGTTAGTAATTTAATTTGCGCCTTATCTCAAGAAAAAATACTAATAAGTTTGATCAAGAGGAACTCAAAAATGTGCTAAACTATTAAAAATTATCAGAATGTCTTTTTCACATCAGATATTAATTACAGATATATTAAATACTATATCCACAGCATTGTTGTAGAAGGTTCAATCTAACACACCTTAAGACTTATAATTAATCAAAGGAAGAGAAGCAATTCATGAAGAATAAGCTAAAATAATTATTTAATGTCAGTTCACTTGTGCCCTCCCAGAGTCCATGGTCTTCCCCATTGTTACTCATAGAGTAAAAAAATGGTTGTAAATTGATAGTGATGGATTACAGGTAGCTAAAAAGCTTCATAAAGAACAGCTATCCCATTCAAAAGATTAATGATGCTCTGCTCTGACTCTCTGGATCTAATTTCTTTTCTGAAATAGACCCAACTAATGGTTCCTGAAAAGATAGATTAATCGCCAGAAGATCAAGAAAAGTGCTTATTAATATGCAAGGAGGGATTATTTTGACTTATCAGCTCCCCTCAAGGTTTATGTAATGCGCCTTCCTTGTTTCAATGAGTGATGGACCAAATATACAAAATTCTGACTAAGCTGTGTGACTGTTTATTTAGACGACATAAAGGTGTTTTCAAAAGATTACTATCCATCATGACCAACTCTGGCCATCTTTTAAACAAGCGTGAAAACATCAACCTCAAGCCTGCAAAGTGTACCTTCTTCAAAAAGAAGAGTTCTTTAGGACACGCATATTGTGGAAAGAGTTTTAACCCTTATACGATAAGGTCAAAGTGATATCCCAGATGCCTAAACCAAATGTCTCATAGATATACATGTTTTTTGGAATGATGGGATATATCATCAAGTTATCCGAATTTTTTTCAACTTGACAATTCTTTTGTTTGCTTACTTTCACAAAATACACCTCTTGTATGTGGAATAGGACAATGAAGTGCATTTAAAACTATGAAATATTTATAAAAAACACTATTTATGGCATCTGAATATGAGAAAGCCATTCCTCTTACTTACATATGCCTATGACTTACCCATAAGAGTCATTTTTTTAAAAACTGGATGATGAAGGCATTGACCACCCGGTGTCATATTACGTCAAAACGCTTTTAAAACTTAGAAATAATACAGTATCACAGAGAAAGAATGCTTAGCAGTTCTTCTTGTGGTAAACACTTACGTCCTTCATATATGGTACATGTTTCACAGTAGTTACAGACCACGCTTTTGTGAAGTGGCTGCAGATGATGAAAGATCCTACAGGAATACTAGCCAAATGGGATATCAAACTATAGCATTACAACATGGATAATGTCCATTGAGCAGGGTTGACACATGAACGTGGATGAATGACCTGACTGCCCGTCTTTCATTTAGATAACAGCAAAGCTGAACAATTACAACACCTATTAATGATGATGGACTCTTGGGAGGATAAAAATTAACCATGGTAGAAGATGTTAAAACTTCACTTTCAAAATACCAAGGTTTTCATTGTGTTATTATACAAAAAGTTGGACCTTACTGGTTGCCTTATTTTGACCTCAGGAATGGGTACCCATCATAGTAAGATACCTCAATACCTTGGGACATGCAAGAGCCAGAAAAACTTACATATGTATCTAGAATTGATACTATTTGGAAGGGGTACTGGACTCCGTAGTGGAATTCTTAAATGACTGCATAACTTATCAAAAACAAACGCCAGATAAGGCCAAGTATGAGTACCAGCTAAGGACCCTCAGAAGCCATTCCATACTATCAATTTAAAGGTTATAGGTCCACTTCCAGAATTAACAGAAGTAAAACGATAATCTTGTAGGGATTGAACACTTCACAAATTGGGCGAAGTAATTTAAAGTTCCACTCAAATTGCCAAGATCACTTCTAAATTCTTATATCAGTGTTGGAAAATCAACTGAAATGACTGATTATAATCAAGATTAAGATTTGGTGTCTCAATCTAGTAAGATCTTAACCCCAATGGAGAAATCCAATTCCTGGATAGACTGACAATTGATCCTTCAAAGTTATTGGCCTACTCTGAAGGATGAGACTAAGCAATCTGAAGAGGCTAAGAATCTGAAGGGGCTAAGCCCTCCACAAGAAGGTCAATCCCATCTAATAAGAACCTTATCAGATCTGACCATCACAAGTATAGTAATAATAATCAGCAAACTTGGTCCTCTATTAGAAAAGATCTTACCTCGGTTGAAGCACCAAAATCCTCATGAAGAACTACCAAATCTACCCCTATAAATATCCCTCATTTCTAACTAATAAAGTGACACTATTTTTGTCTTGTATAGCTCGATTTTGGATAATTCATAACAGAGTTCTGTATTCCAATTGGAATTTATTATTGCAACGAAACTAATAACTTCGTTACCTTGTTTCCACCTTTGCTAGAGCCACGAAACTAATAATTTTGTAGCCTTTGTAGCACCTGAATATCGCAATTTCTCACAAAATTCCATTACTGGTGCTCCCTGCCAGGTCTGCTTCTGAGGCTACCTAACAAAAACATATTTTCACAACGATGAATAAATCTAGCGAAGAAAGCCCCTCTTCCAAGGAATTAATGAGTGTCACCCAATGGGTACACTCTAACAGGAAGGAGATGAAATCCAATAATATCAGTGATCTTCAATTTCAAGCATCTATGGTTTTGCTCATTGAGGGCCCTGATCAGGATAACCATCAATTTTAATCTGCAGATGTGGAAGAAACAGTCAAGGGCTTAATAAGGGGCTATTCTGCCTGGTGCCCATCCTAACTGAGACTGGGCCTCTAAGGTTGCAGCTAATAGATGGACTTATATGACAGAGCTGTTTTACAACATAACAAAGTCAGTTTGGCTAGAACAGAGAAGTATCTCCAGCAGTACGTGCATACCACCATTTATCACATACTCCAAATTTTGGGGTACATCATCTTGGGATCCAACGCCAGTTGACCCTGGCGCAACAATTCATTCTCAGCTATCCTCATTCTATGAGACTACTTTCAACTTTGGTCAGGATAATTGTGAAGCCATACTCAATAATAGGAGGGAAATCAATGATCTACATAACCATCTGGTGAGAAATGAAAATGGAGTTGTGGGTTACATCAGCCAAGAAGTATCTCAACAAGTTACTGATACCGCTAATCCTATTCAACACCAAATCACTACCCTTGAAGATGAGATATTAAACAACGAGGGCAATTGGGGGCCCAACATGGGGAACACTTTATTGAACTCAATGGGCTACTCAACAACTCATCTGAATTGTGGATACTATCTGAGAAGGTGGACCCAGTCCTATTGGTCCTCCTGGACCTCTGGGACCACCTAGTTCTCCTTTGGTGACCCCAGGACCTCCTGGTGAACAAGGTTCTCAAGGCCCTGCGGGTCAACAGGGCCCCTCTGGGCCTGCAGGTCGCAATAGTTTGCAAGGACCCCAGGACCTTCTGGTCCCCCCGGCTCAATGCTTTCAATCAACGATTCTAAACCTTTGAGTCTACTATTAACAATAGTGCAGGCATTAAAAAACCAAATTTGAGCCATAGCTCAAGGATGTTTCTTATCACTAGAAGGCCTTCTGACTAATCCAAATTACTCACTAACCAAAATATTATATGGTGTTGATAATGCTCATCGTCTATGCAATGCTAAAAGATATATGCAAGAAACTCAGTTTGCAATGTTAACAGATTCTATTGATCAATTAACTGCTAAATATGGAGTACTCAAGAATAAGCAAGAAGAGATGCTCGCTGCAATTTCTAACTTAAATCAATTGCCTGAAAATGACCATCTTACATAATGGGTCCAAAATTTACAGGATAGACTCCACCATTTGTGACAGCAAATTGACTAAATTCCTACTTAAGCTCATATCCCTGAGTTTAAACCCTCTGAAGCTGATCTGATCATGGTATTTGGCGTACACGTCTTAAGCAATGAACCCATCACAATCAAACCTCCCTTTAAGGATAAGTTTGAGCCAGGTTAAGGTAGCATTCATTATTTTCTATTTGTCTATTAGCGAGCAATGGATGGGGTGATGGATCAACAGAAAGTTTGGAATATTACTTCTTGTTTAAGCTGGTTCGCTCAAGAAATCATGGTTCCTCACCTTAAGTTTTGCAATATGTGGGCTCAAGTGAAAATCGCCCTTATTAAGGAATTCAGGAGTGATCAAATCTTATCTAATCAAAAGCAAGACTTTATGAGAATCCAGGTCAAGAGAGGAGAGTCAATCCAAAGTTTCACTAAGAGATTTTATCATGAGGCCTAGACTCTCGCTACTTGTAATCATATTACTATAGATGATGCCATTTTGGCTGCAATAAGTACATTTGCTTCTCGTACTCTTTTGTTACTACATTTAAAATCTCTTAAAAGAAATTTCAGTTCTATTCTTGACATCAAATAGGCGTTGATGGAGCTTACTAATGGTGTAGTGTACCTGACCTCTGCTAATAACCCTCATTCCTATACCCATGCAATGCCACCTAGACCAAAACCAAAACCTAAGAAGGATCCTTGCAGCTATTGAGGTCCAACGGATCATATGGAAACTCAATGTTGGAAGAAACAAGCTGAATAGTTGAAAAAGAGGAATCAGCATAGGGAAAGAGGGTCCCTGTGCTGACCTACCTCCTGTGCCTAAATCACAATCTTTTAATACTCCTAAAGACTGTTATGTGATATCTGCTCCTGGTGAACTTGATATCCTTGATGATTTAGCCAACAAAGATACAATTTCTTCTTACGTTTCCGTTTCATCTTCTAATTCAATTCAACCATTTAGTATCTCAGTATTTTCAATCCCACACTTTGGCACTGATGTGACCTGGGTGGAAGCCATAGTACACAAAGTGAAAGTTTTAGATATCATTGGCACAGGATTTCCAATAAATGTGTTCTTTTCTAAGTTTATGAAAAGAATCAAAGTGTAGCCAGACTTAAATCATTCTCAAAACTATGGAACTGCTGGTCCTTCATATGCTAAATCCATAGGAGCTTACTTTTCCCTTCCAATGCACTATATAAAAGTTGGTTATCTCAGCCCCTGCAGTAGTGTTGGACAATAACTGGTATGACCACTCTTGGGAACTAAATTACTCATTAATTTTTATGCTATCAGTAGTCTTAAAGACCTTTTTCTTTTATTGGGTACTAAGTACCTTTAATTTTAAAAGATGGCCTCAATAGCAAAGGCAAACTCAAATGACGCGTTTGCTTATTGGAATATCCTAATTCTACCTTTATTTTTTATTTAAATGAGGCAAGCCGACCAGGGGACAGGCATTACTGGTATATGTGGAAAACAAAGATAGATAAAATTGGGCACTCTGGGGTACTCAGGTTACCCCTGTTGCCGGCGGGACTGCCAGGTATGGGGGTTGGTGCGCTACTCTGAGGGGGTTTCCCCACCATGGAGCAGGTGTGAAGGAAGGGGTCTGTGCGGAGGAACCAAAGTGGGAACCACGATTCTATGAGCGCCTGTTGCCTTGGCCTCATATATCCATAGAGCCAGGCTTGGAAGTGCTCCAATAAGTGGATGTGAAACCTGTTGATAACCCCATGGATGGTTGGGACCGTGCCCTTTAACTCACCTAAGGCAATGGTGTGGATTGTCCACATTGCAATGGGTATCATTAGGGAGCGGAGGGTAGATGGTATTGGTGACTCAATCTGAAGCGCGAGGAGGCTCTTTATAATAGAAAATTCCTGCTCGTTTTGGAGCTTAAGCAGGCGCGCAATTTCCTGCCATATGACTTTGGTTGGGGGGCATGTTTCTAGGCGGTGATGTAGGGAGCCCGCCCCTCCACATACTACGCAAGTTGCGTGGAGGGAATTGGAGCTGTCCGCCATCCTATAGGTCCTTCTCAGACAGCGCCAGGCGTTGGCTCTTACCCTTGGCTGTAGGAGTGGGTGGTGCGTCATTCTCCACACTGTCTTCTGTGTGGTTAAGTCGTAGGGGATGTCCAACGCATCTAGGTATTCGATTCTAGCAATGGTTGGGGTCATAGCAAGCATGTCTCTCTGGGGGTGGTTTTCTGGATTTCTTAATTTGATGAGGGGGCTGGGTTGTCACCTTCCCTGCACAGTGCCAGTGTTCTCTACAGTCCATCCCATGCAGTGTATGGTTCAGAGGATGCATTTAAAGTGAGGGGGTTCCATGCAGGCCCGTTGTGGTAAGGTGTTTAGTAAGGTATGATAGTAGTCTGGGTGGGCTATGTGGGTTGGTTAATTTAAGCGCCTGTGCGAAGTTAGTCCTCACTGCCCTAGACCAGTGTTGTTGCGGGAGGTCTAGGGCAAGGACTTGTTTTATCCAGGTACCCAGGATGCGGTTGGCGTGGCTCTCAAAATCCATTAGTCCCATGCCTCCGCTTGAGCATGGGCCAAAGAGTTTTTCCATCCATATGGGAGGATGGGATCCAGGCCACAGCCAGCCCTGGGTGAGTGCGCGGATTGAAGTTATAAAGGTGGGTGAGAAGGAGATCGCGTGGGCAGGGTACCATAGTATTGGGAGGATGAGTGAGTTAGCAACTGTTACTCGCCCTGTTAGTCCTGAGGATCTTCCCTTGAGGGAGGCAACGCGGTTGGATACCCGCTGTAGTAAGTTGCTTTCCATTGTCTCATTGGCATTCCCCCTGTTTCCAGCCATATCCCAGGGTGGCGGAAAGGAATAGTGGTGGGAGGTGATGTGAAGGGTAAGATGAGTGGGTTTTTACTTTGTATGGGGGTATGAGGTTCTGGTGTTGTAGCCCAGTTGTTAGTGTACTTGCCTAAGATAATGATTTATGTTTTCCTTTTGTTGAGCGAAGCATTGCTCACCATGGAGTATTCCTCTAGGGTTCATTCCAGCTGTCGGGCATCATTGTTGTTAGCTATACCTGCCACGCAGTTACCCGCAAAGGCCAGTATCTTGATTGTTGGCTGGCCTTGTGCAGTTATGTCCATGAGGCGTGAGTCAGTTACGCGGAGGAGTGGATTAAAACTGAAATTATACAGCAGTGGTCTGAGGGGGTCCCCCTAGTTTGAGCCCTCTGTGCAGTGTGATCTTGTTAGTTAGGAATCCAGGGCCGCATACAGCCATGGTTGCTTATTCTGTAAGGAGCATCGCCCAGTTTATGAATCTGAATGGGAGTTTGAAAGCGTGTAGGCATTCCTTTAGATATGGTCAACTAACGCGGTCATATGCCTTTTCCTGGTCTAAGAAGACCAGGGCACCAGTTGCTTTGGACTGACATATGTTTGTAACAGGGTGTATATTGTTCCAGATTGAGCGCCTTGGTATAAACCCAAACTGGGTGGGTGACAGGACGTTAGAGGATATTGCGCCTAATCTGGCTGCTATAATTTTGGTAAAATTTTTGTATCAGTATAAGAATGTGCGATTGGACGCCAGTTGGCCAGGTCAATTTGTCACCCTTTTTATACATGGTTATGACATACGATTCATGGCCACCAGGTAGGAGGCGTGTATCCAGCAAGCACTGGTTCATAAACACCAATAGGAGGGGGGCAATTTGGAGAAAATTTTTTTTGTAAAACTTTGTAGGGTATCCCATCAGGCCATGGGCATTTCCTATGTGGTGCACCGCGGATTGTATCCTAAAGCTCCTCCCGTGTAATTAGATTTAGTATATTGTATTCTGGCTAGTACTAAAAAAATATATGTAGTCTGGCGGTGTGCTTTGTATTCCAGCAGTTTGTAAAAATTTTGTGATTTTTTGTGGGTCTGTTGGCGTATCGTGGTATAATTCAGTGTAATAGCGGTGTACTTCCGCCTTGACCTCCTCAGAGTCAGTTGCCACGTTGCTGTCATCCTTGCGGATCAGTGTGCATGTGGGCTGGTCACCTCGGGAGTGGAATTGGTGAAAGAAATATGTCAAACCATGTTTCGCCTTCCTTTATGAACTTACCTTTGTTTGATACTTTGATTCTGTGTTGGTGCTCAAAGATGAGGGTGTTTAGTTGGGCGATATTTCCACCCATTTGCGTCCCCAGTTGGGGCTATAACCAGATCTTGGGGTGTTTAGCTTGAGGTGGTCCAGTTCTGCCAATGTACGCCTGATTGTGGTTGTGTCAGTGGTGTATTTATGTGATGTGAGATGTTGGGTTTTGTTGATTAGCTCCTTTTTGAAATTTGCCCATGTTGCAATGGGATCCAAAGTGAATGGGGCTGTGAATTCTAGGTTTGTGGCCTCATGTTCAACCCAAAAAGATATTTTGGGTAATTTTATGTTTTCTGGGTGTAGCTTTCTCAAGGGCAACATCTGTGTGTGGGTTTGGGTTGGCAATAGCTGCACTGAAACAAGTCAGTGGTCAGAAAAATTGACTTTTTTGTTGTAAATTTGGAGATTCTTGAGCGGTGGGATTGCGGGACAAGGATGTGGTCAATGCAACTCATCAATATGAGTGCTCCCTCGTGTATGTTGGGCCGCGTCATGTGGGGAAGGAGTGGTGAACTGGGGGGAGAGCATCTTGTAAGCCAAGAGATGCCTTCATTGTGCGGAATTCAATGTTCCCCGGTGGGTATCCCCTGGGGTTAGGCCATTGGTCCATGTCAGGGTTATCCTAGCAGTTAAAGTCGCCCAACAGGATGGTATCTGGTGGGAGGGTGAGTGTTGAGACAGTTTCTAGAAATTGTTTTCTCTTGGCTGCGGTGCATATTGCATAGATGCATGCTATCAAGATTGTTTCCTCTTGGCATGTGATCATTGCTACCAGGATGCATCCGTGAAGGTATGACAAGGAGTTTGTACTGTTTATTTTTTTTATTTTGGACAATCACCCCACAGTGAGACATCCATACCAATTGTGATGGTGAGACCCTGGCTGACCAGGATCCTTCTTCCCCTTGTAGACAGTGGGTTTCTTGGATGGCCAAGATGTCTACAAGGGTTTTTTGCAGGAAGTTCAGCTTTTGGCTTGGGATGTTTGAGCCCTGGCTCCCGCAATGTTTAGCATCTCTATTGACACTGAGGTGCCCGCAGCGCCTCAGGAGCGGTTGGGAGGGCCCTCTGTCCCTAACCCACTGCGGCTCATTTTGGCCATGCTCTGCGTCTGTACTCCAACTCTCTCAGTGACAATGTCAGTTCCCTTGGTCTGACCCAATTTTTCGCGGGAATTGCAGTTTTTGGAATTTGCGTTATCTTTTCCTGCACATGTCTCATGATGGTTCAATGCGAGGTGCTGATTGGGCTCTGTAATTTTGGGTTTGAATTTGGAGAATTGTGCACCGCATTTTTGCCCATATTGCAGCTGAATTGTTCCTCAAAGTGTGCATGATTGATGTCGCTTGGTGACTCAGTTGAGTTGGTGTAGAAATCTTCAACCTGGGCATATTGTCTGATTGGTTGTCTTGGTGTATATCTGAGATGTCCTCTTGAATTTGTCTGGGGTTGATGGATGATTCTGCATGCACTGCCACTTCGGCCGCTGCCCACTTGTGGGCTTTTTGTACCACTTTACATTGTTTGCGTGTAACTGGGTCCACAATGGAGTATAGTTCATCTTCACCTCAGCGGAATGGGTAGTGACCGTCAGTCATTTTGGCGAAGTTTTCATTATCTTCGTCCATTGCTTCCTCACAATAATCATTTTCCATTAAGCCCTCTTTTCACAGGGCATGCGTGTTCCTTGTGGCCCAGTGAGCCACAGTGGTTGTGAATGGGTGGTGCGCGTTCCAGTGTAACTCGGAATGTGGCTGACTGGCCCCCATCTGCAAAGTGAAATTCTGCTGCACAGGAAATTCTGGATAAGTCCTCTTCCACTTCTGGGAAGGGGTTGATTATGGCGATAGCTTTGCCCATGCACAGGTTGGGCATCAGGTGAAATCACTGTAATTTAAGTTGCTGAATTTCTCCATAGGCCACAAGACCTTTGCGGAGCTCCTCCTTGATTACCTTATGAGGAAGGTTGGTGGGGAGTGAGTCAAAAGAGATGAACAATGTTTTCACTTTGTTCCATCTGGTGTGCATGGTGCACACAATTTTTTTGCCCTCGGGGAGGGCAATTTCCACACGGACTTTTGCTGCAGCATCAGCTTCATCAGCTGTTTTGAAACCAATATCAATCTAGCCATGGCCCATGTTGTTGGTGGCTATGTACACCGCGTGAGGGAAAAGTGAGGGCTGTGCCTCACATGTTTTATCCCACAGGGTCGGTGACTCATCCCCAAGGAAGAGTCTGATCCCATGATCCACCTTTGAAGAGGGTTGGCTAAACTGAATGTACATATATTGCGCATGCTTTACAGTGAATACCATAAACCCAGACAGTGTCTGAGTTCACGATTTCTTTGTGGATTGGGTTCCTGGTCCCCCTCCAGGGCGTTTCTTGCCCTTAGTTGCACCATTAAGCGCACCACTCGCCGCGACGCTTGCCCATGTTGTATTATTTCTATTGATAAAGTCACCCATCTCTCATGTGTGTGATTATCCAAATTTACTGTTTAAATCAAATCATAGTAACTAAAGTGATTGTTACAAGAAAAAAAACTGAAGTAGGTGTAGGCTAGTAAACTTTTTACATTTTTTATTAAAATTTCTCAGAAGTTACTCCAAATGAAAAGAACTATAAAGACAATACTTTTATATTTTATAGCTTAATATTAAACTATGCTATCTATTATTTAAATTAAACTGCCTTTATATATGGTGATAAATTAAGTGTAACTTATTATATTATCTTATTTGGTCAAACTTTGCTTTTAAAAGAGTCAACTCTCACAATGTAAATTTAATAACACATACCACTTAGTCGTTTATACATTGGTACTGTTAATTTTATTTTGAGTTGAGACGACCTAGCGGATGATACCACATTAATTAATTGGAAAATTTGAAAATAGTATTGATGAGAAAGGAGGATGAATCCTGGTAAACCTCTATGCACTGCGTTATGATAGTCCAGGAACCCCATGGACTACCTTGCTATTTATTATCTTAGTATGAGGCATTGGTGTAAAATGTCAACACAGTCATAAATAATCCTCTATCCAAAGTGAATCTACCAGGGTTGAACTCAGGGGGCATTGGTCATTGAGTATATACTCTACCACTGAGGCACCCTCTCCTATTTCAATAAACCTTTTGTCAAAGTAAAATTATTGTGTTGTTTCTATTAGTTTTTTCAAAAGAGTAACTATAAACTTTTATTATTTTACCATGAAACCTTGTCTAGGCAAAATATTGTTTTTAGACTTAAATACTTTTTAAGCTTAAAGTCAGAAGTTTATAAGGGTCTTTGAACCATATTGGAACAAAAATATTATATATAAAATGTCTATAGGATATAAAGGATAAGTTATTTATTTAAAACTAGCGGAGGTACCTGGCTTTGCTCAGGTTTATTAATACCAGACAAATTGAACTGATTAATTTAGATTTATATTATAGATAACATGAAATTGCTTTCTTTTTACCATTAAAAATTCATACTTATTAATCAACTGCTTACCTAATACAATTCTACTTTTATTATAATAAAAACCACCAACCACTTAGCCAAAACCAATTGAATCTATCAATCTTATTATACCAACGAAATTACTTGGGAAAACCAAAGAACCTATTGAATAAACCAAAACCCACCAACCACTTAGCCAAAATAAAGCAAACATAAAAAACAAAAAAATTACTAACTCCCTTGTCAATTACAACAAGCTTCATTAAATCATCCAATATTTATATACATTTGGCTAAATCCAAATTAAATATTGAATTATAGAAACCACAAAGCAAGTACCCAAAACTAATAAATCTATCAAATTGAAAAAAAAAATGAACCAACCAATTAGGAAATTAAAAATAGACCTATAAGATAATAAAATACCACTAAATTGCTAATTAAGATATCTCTAAAAAATCACTATGATATATATGTGACATACCATCCATTAAGCTATTGAGGCAACTTAAACCTAACTTGGCACAAATAGTTTATGATTTAGGGGAAACAACTTAAATAGGGATCAAAGTCATAATTAAAATCAAATAAAGTAGTTACTTTGAAAAGCATATGGACGACTAATAGTTAAACTAATTTATCCTATAGTGTATTCAATTTATTTGAGGTACGCCGACCAGGGGATGGACAGTACTGAACACAACACTCAAAATGACAAAACAAAACTACTAACCAGGTGGGAAGCAGAAACTGCTAACCCACCATGGCAGAGGGTGAGGAGGGGTTGGGAGGTTGGTTTTCAGAAAGACCCACCTCGATCAAGGGATGTTGGTTATAGTACCAGATCAGAGCAGAGAGCCAGGGCGTTGGGGCATCCGCATAGTGGGGGTTGAGGTCAGCGTAGTAGGAGTTTTCCACTTCCACATCAAGATAATGACGGGAAAGTGTTTCAACAAAAGCTGCGAGGAGGACTTCAGCTTCTTTGCGGGCTTCAGGAAGTTGGGTGAAAAGGGAGATACTGTGGCGGGTAATTTTGGGTGAGGGGTTTAATGAAGCAAGTGTTGTGACATTCATAACAGCAACTTCAGCATCATCAAATAGTTTTGAGATGTCACTGAAGGCAGATTCAGGGAAGTCGGGGGGGGGGGGAAGAAGAGGGTGGGCAGGCCATGCTGGAGCTGAGCCACTGACTGGGCCACCGCAGTGCATAGTTTTGGGCACTGAGGAGAGGCCACCGCAGCTAAGGCGAGCTGGTGGTCACTGTGGAAGGGGGCTGTATTGGGCAGAGGAGCAAAATGGCGAGGGTAGGGGTTTCATTGAAGTTAAGAAGGAAAAAATCTGCCCAACCATAATCACCTTGGCAGAGCGGTTGACCTGTATGCTTATAAATGAGGAAATTACCTGACTCGTCAGTTTCAGCCAATATATCCCATGGATTTTGGTTCACTGGAATAGTGGCGTTCAAATTTTAGTGGGTGGGATTGGGCGAATGGGCAGCTTCTTGGGTGCCAATGGTGGTCCAAGCATTGCTCTGATTGGCTGGGGTAGATTTAGGTGGGAGAGTGAGGCTGGAGGTTTTGGGGGGGGGGCTGATTTTCCATGTGGGCCCACTAAACGAGATTGGAGGGTGGGAGGGGGCAGCAAAGCGCCCCATACTGAACCTCCAGAGGGGGCTCAGAAGCCGCAGCAGCGGACTTGGCCTGAGAGCACACTCTTTTTGAATGGTCAAGGCCAAAGCAGAAGGAACAAATCTGCCTACCATTATCGACCTGAGCCCAAAAGAAATGATCAGGCGCTGCAGCCACACTAGCGCGGGGTGGGATTTGTTGGGCTATGGTAGGGTGGTGTGGTATGATGGTGGCTGTTGCACAAGGAGCAGCAAGGTGCTCTGCACCAGATGGAATGGCAAAGATGAGGTTGGGCTGAGTGCCATAAGCCATGAGCCCCGCGACCAACTGGTCATACAAAACCTGGGGTGGAAGGTGGGATGTGAGATCTCCAAAGGATACCACCAGCGTGGTGTTTGAAGGGAGGCGAGTATGGGTTGTGGGAATGGGAGTTTTTTTTAAATTAGAGGAGTTTGTGCTGCCACTTCAGCATCCTCCTCAGATTAGAACCCAACGTCAAAGTAGCCCTTAAAAGGGTGGAAGTCTATAAAGCCAGCTGGCGCAAAGGCCACAGTGGCTAGGTCAATAATTTCCTTATTGGCATATGGGAACAAACGCCCATAGTCCACTCTAAGGCAATAGCGAATGGCAGAGCGAGGGAGGGCGAGAGGATGGGGCAAGAAGGGTGGACGCGCGCCAGGTAGAGCGCTAAGTCCCATGGGGGGACAAAACAGTTGGAAGCAGTGGGTGGGCTGTTTGAGCCCATCTGAACGTGCTTGCCTGTGGGGCAGAAAATGCTAGGTGGGGGTGCACTGCTGCCCCACACTGGGGTAGCAGGCGGCGGAGCCAAGGACATCAAAGAATAGGTTTAGAGATGTCTGTGGATAGATAAACTTAAATTTAAAAATCGCTCAAAAGTGACTTTGAGCGGTAAAAGAAAGTTCTTAATTTATCCTATAGTGTAAGCACTTATGTTAAGCTCAACTAAAAACTACGTAAAAATGCAAAATTAAACACCTTATTGTCTAAAAACCAAAGCAAACGCAGATACATGATACTTTTTAAATAAACCTGATAACTATGCTGGCTCATCATTTTATCTTTATTTTATATATTTTTGCAATCACAAATTTGCTATCTATATATATCAACCGCTAAACTGATTAGCCATAAACCATTGAACATACCAAATCAATCAATCATCAATGGCTTGATAAAACCAGTTTTTACTTATAAAATAACTAAAAACTACCAACAACCTACCAAGACCAATTAAATATTGAGGCAGCTACTCACTAAACACTTACTAAAATTATCAAGCTTATAAATCAACCTAAAACCACCAACCACCTAGATAAAACCACCTAAACTATTGTTCAACAAAATATCTAACTTCTCAGATGTAACAATATAACTTGTTATCATTAAAAATATATATAGTATTATCACTTCTCATATATAATTTTTTATTATGCCACTATGAAAATCGATGTGCTGATTCAGAAACTGTCTTATGTGTGCACATAAAAACTTATCAAAGGTTCCTTAAAATCAGATTAATGGTATATGAACTCAAATGGTACAAACAAAGAAACAAAGAAAGAAACATTCATTTTTATATATATATATATAATATATTTATTGATAATTATTAATTCTTAAAATATAGCCTATTACATTTTTTAAATCTATGGAGTATTTGTGCCAAATTTTAGATTTCTGGTTCATTTGCATGTGAGATATTATGTCACATATAAATACACACAATGAAAGTTATATAGAGATTTTTACCTTATGTTTTGTCAATGATGCATTTCACCCAGTGCTGCTTGTGGGTTAGAATTTACCATAGAATACTAATAAATTAGGTTTTTATTGATATATAGCCATTAATTGGTAGAAAAATTAATCTATTAAATCAATATAAAACCTTTAACCATCCAGCAAAACCATTTATATCTTTCAAATTAATTAAGAAATCACCCACTTACCTGAAACTATTAGCCTAATAAAAGACCATAAGCTACTAACGCTCAATTAAAACCAATAAAATATCAAATTTTCTAAAACATTAACCACTAAGCCAAAAACAATTAAAAAATTGAATTAACTAATATATCAACTACTCAGCTAAAACCAATTAAAATGTCATATTCACTAAAGCATCAACTACTCAGCTAAGCCAATTTAAAATTATCACTTTCAATAAACCATCAGCCACTCAGCCAAAAGATTATAATGTACTTATAGAACAAAAATTAAAAATGACAACTGCATACCTAAACTATAAACATATTGGTTTTTACTTAATACTAAAAAATCATTTGAAATATTATACAATTATCATTAGAATTTAAATATTATTTTTTCATTTTAAAAATGATTTTTATTATAATTATTATATTTATTGAAAATAGCTATTGGGTTATACTTGAGGTTATGCAACCAGAGATGATGCACTGACTATGGAGGAGGCAAAAAAATGTTTATTAAAATTAAAAACCCTCCAACAAGGCAGAATCAGCAGAGTTCCTATTCAACCATGGCAGAGGGGGTTGGAAGTCTCTTCAGCAACTGAGATTTCAAAAGAATATGTGAGTTAAGGCAGAAATCAATGTAGTGAGGTCCTTTATGTGATGATGCTCAGATTTGTTGTATGGTGGGTTTTCAGGGACCAGTATATCAATGAAATAAAGGTAAAATATAGAAAAAATTGTGTCCCACCTGGATGTGGACTTCAAGAAGGGAGGCAAAGGCGGTGAGACTCAATGCATTACCTTTGCTTTTGAATTAAAGTTTGCTAAAGAAATAGCTTGAAGTGTAATAAATGCTTTTATGTAACGTGTGAGGACTTTACACTTGGAGATGGTGGGGAATTCAGTTGGAAAGGTGAGAGGGCGAAAATCATTGAATAATAGGTTGCAGATTTTGTGACTACCTCATAGATTGGGCTATATTGGGTGAGGCCACCACCATCATTGCAAGCTGGTGGTCACTTTGATATTGGTATGGGGTGGCGCATGGCTTTGGTGCATAATGGCAAGGAGGGAATAAAAATATCCTACCATGTTAACCTTCCCAAACTTATAAATTACTACTACCCATTTACCCAATCCCAATAAATCCATATTGCATCAACCTAAAACCACCAACCACTTTGCAAAACCATTTAAACTATAGAATTGGCCGATCACTTAAGACTTACTAAAACCAATACATTTGCTAATTAGCCAAAAGACCACCAACCAATTAGAGAAACTTTTTAGTAAGTTACCCAAATTTCTAACTGCTCTGTCATAATGATATACTGATTACCAACACAAACATATAGTATTTTCACTTTGAACATATAAAACTTTTTACCCGCTATAAAAATGGTTTTTAAAAAACCAGAAATCTTTGTGCACATACACACAACAACTCATTGAAGTTATATCATAAATGAATGGATGGTATAAGAATGCTAAGAAGATATATAAACAAATAAACATCTAATTATATTGATGATAGATGACTATCATTTTTTAGTTATATAATAAATCTTACTAACTTACATGAATAACATAAAATCTATTTTTTAAATTTTATTTTATACTAAAAGCAGTTAGTTGTTTAGTTACCTTAATTTCATGATTGTGGCTTATGTTCTATATCATTAGTTTAATTGCTTTAAGCATTAAAATAAGATGTCATAGTTTTATATAGGTCCTGCATTTGGCTGATAACTTAGGATCTTTAGATGTATTAATTAAATTTTTTCAATATTGAAAAAGTATAAGAATTTAATTCTGACAAAATTTACTCTGATATTTATAGGATGAATTAAATTAAATAAAAAATTGCCATATAAAGCATAAAAGCACTTATTTTTACAAAGGAAACTTTATAACAGTTGATGATAGTCTTAAATACATCAAAAAAATTTATTAGTAAATATATTATATATAACGTGAATAATCAATGGCAGATTAAGTTATGATTGTGTAGATAAATAAAACAAAAGATAACCCGCAAAAATAGTAATCTGTCATCATATCTAAAATGCTTATTTACCAAATTTTAATTATCATGCATTGTTTCTTTTAATAAGTAATTTATTACCAAATTACACTTTTTCTCTCTCGTTGCAATCACTTTTGCAACATATTCAATTCAAGTCTAGATAAGTTTAATAATCTCATTAATGAGATTAGTGTGCACCTAATTTTGGGTATCAGTTGGATGAGCAAATTTAAGGGCACAGGAGTGGGCCCCACACCAAATAAGTTTCATAAACTCCCAAGCGAAACTGGCAGCCTAGATAAATTTAATTGTAAAAACTGGTGATTAGCATTTCCTCAGAAATTTTGGCCTAGAAAGTGTGCTGCAATCAGTTCATCAATATGCCGCACTCCAAGCCACTGTTGTCAGTGGAGCATGGGGTGCAAGTCTTCCTGGATATACAACAAATGGCGCTTTGGGAGAAGTTTTGTGGAGATGTACACAGACATTTTCTGAACGCAGTGTACATTTCATCTCACTCCATGCCTCACAGTTGGCTGGATCTAGGGTTTGAAAACAAAATTCAGTGGACAAAGCCACAAAAGTGCAGGTGGTGGTGGACCTCCCAGATGGTCAATGGGTATTTGACATGAAGCGCACTCGTTGGACTAGATATAACCAAATTTTTGTAACTTTTGACTTCCTAACTACAACAATTAAGTGCACCGTGCTTGAGCACCACCTGAAGGCTGTGCTCACTGAATATGGGGAAATAAAATCCTTCAAAGTGCAGTGCTTTACTCTTATGCTGGACCTGTGCATGTGCAAAGCAATTGTCATACTCACCTCATCTGCAGGGGTGGCGGAAGATTTGACCCAAATCCCCCACACCACATTTGTGGAAATTGATGGGCAAGAATCCTGACCACTATGGGTCACCATGGATAGCGCGCCTCCTATATACATCTTCTATCATGCTTTTGGCCACAAGTCCCATACCTGCCCCACTAAGGAGGGCTTTACTCAAAATGAAATCATCCCAGATGTAATGAGCGGTGCAGACGCCCACTATGAACTGACAATAGACACCAATGCCACCTTCCCATGGGGCACGCCTGGGTGCTACATTCAAGTTAAGCCTGTGTCCCTGCAGGAGCGTAAGAAGGCCAAACAGGCCCGCAGAGCAGTGGCCAAGGTGGTGGCCATGGCTGCATCCATGATCCCGCCCTACTCCAGGAGATCATCGAGTCATTTGCTGCAGAAGTGGCTCATGAATACTTCCACCAATCAGATTGGGCCACCCAAGATGATGACCTGATGGGTCAGTCAGATTCACCTGAACAATGCTACCAAGCCTCAATCAAAACTGAGTCGCCTACCAATCTACCTACAAAAAATCTGCCAATGTGCAATGGTGCACCGCAGGTGCACACCACACCAAAAAAATTCCAAGGAGGAAATAAGCAGAAGGCAAAAGCCAACGCCATTCCCAACACGAAATCAACCCATAATGATCTTACTCCATAGCACAGAATAGCCGTGCTGCCATACAGTGACGTGCTGAAAAAGAAAAGGCTGAAGGGCATGGGTGCCCTTCCTCTTGCACCTAAGGTGCAATGGGGGAGCCTTTACTATAGGGACGTTGAACATCGCTGGACTCAAAGACTTGCCATCCTAGGCTAGAAAACTGAGTTTTTAAAAAATATTTACCTGTGGACATCATGTCCATTCAGGAGCCCACTATCTGCGTGGTGCAGAGGGCACATGGGCAACTATGATCCTCCCTTCCCTTTCCTTTTGGTCACTGCACTGTGGGGTGCTTATTCAGGTGACCCGTAATTTTTATTTTTTTTGTCTACATCATACCTCGGCTATTGTATCCTTGTTGTATCCTTTTTGTGGGATGACAAAGTGCACACTGTCATAAACATATATGCCTCAACCTGTGCACGAGCTCATCAGGAATTTTTCTTGGCTGTTAATTCCCTCCCGCTTCCCCCTGACCCATTTGTTGTAGGCGACATGGACTGCTGGATCAACCCAGCCACTGACCGCTGACCCTTATTGCCTACACCCCCATAGGGGCACATAGAACTTTGCGTTCTAAATGCCACTTTGAGGTTGTTTGATACTCTGCTACATCATGCACCGCTTCTCACAAACATGTCTCAACCCCATGTGCACAACGGCCAGCTGAGGTCTATGTCCAATATTGGCTTTATTCTTACACTGTTGAAATCCAGCCTTAAATTGCCCACTTTGTGACAAGAAACTTGATTTATCCGACCACAGGATGGTATTGATTTAATTTTCTTTGTCAAATCCAGTGGCACAGGTGTCAAAGTGGTGCAAAATCCACCAAGCTGAGATTACGTCACCCAAATTTCCTTATGGGTGGACACCAAAACCTTGGCTCCAGAATTTATTACACCTTTATGTGCAGACCCACTTTCTACCTAGATGTCAACCTTCAAAGTAAACACCATCTGCCAGGCATGCCACATTTCATCATGTCACTCTTGGGATGCCTCTGCAGTCATTTTGCACATGCTGGCAGAAGTGAATCACCTTGAATTTAATGTCCCAGCAGCAGGCTATAGCCTGGCTTGGGGTCATAGTTGGGCAGAAGTGTCTGTTCGCCTCAACGCACTGGTAAGACAACACAAACATTGAGTTTATGTTCAGTATAAGACAAAGCATATAACGGCTGGTGACACGTGCTATTCTTACTTTTTTTAAAAGTTCTTCACACTGTGACAGAGCTTGGCCAGCACATAGGTGAGGCGGCTAGACCACTCCATTATGGATATCCTGGCCAAAATTGCAATTAATGTTAAAAACTGTTACTACAAATTATATCACTCCAATCCAGTTTAGCTGGCTAAAGTTGACTTTTTTCAAAAGTGCACATATCCGCACCATTTCCCGTTATCCAGAGTTGATGAATTTAATTTCTCGGGACAAACTCTGGTCCACTGTTCATGGTGCACCATACAGGAAATGCCCAGGTTCAGACGGGATTCCTTATGAATTCTTTAAGAATACTTCAAATATTTTTCCTTATTGCTGCTTGCCTCAATTAACCAGTGCCTAATGGAGAGGCTCCTCCTCCCTGGAGGACAAGAGGCCTACACAATAACGTTGTATAAGGAAGAGGATAAGCTGGACTTGGCCAACAGGCGCCCCATATCACTTACTAACCCAGATACTAAACTTTTTACCAAAATCATGGCAAACCGTCTAGGGGTAGTTGCCTCTGCTCTCATTTCCCCTGAGTAATTTGGTTTCATTCTAAACGGTCTATTTAGGACAACATACATACTGTAGCCAACGTCTGCCAATCCACGGATTCTGGAGCACTTTTTTTTTAGATCAGAAGAAGGCCTATGTTAGAGTCAACTGGGATTACCTCATAGTCTGCTATACAAGTTGCACCTCCCCTATCGTTTCATTAATTGAGTGATGTTGCTCACAGAGTTTGCCACAATGGCTGTGCATGGCCCTGGCTTCCTCATGGATGTAGTTCGCCCTCAAAGTGGCCTAAGCCAAGGGGACCCTCTGAGCCCACTTTTGTATACCTTCAGCCTTGACCCACTTCTTTGCAATGTAAATGCCAGCCTTACTGGTGTCAATGTGCAAGGCCAGGCACCAGTTAAGATGCTGGCATTTACTAACTATTGTGTGGTTGGGGGGTCTAACAATCATGATGCATGCGCTCTTGGAGCTACCATCCAAGTTTACTCCAGGGTAAGTGATGCTGCTCATAACGCCTTCAAAACCAAACTTATTCTCCTTGGTCGGTACCAAGCCCGCTGGTCACCAGTGCCCCGTTTTCTAACTGCCTAGCAACTTGCTCACAGGATCGCTTGTCTTGCCCACCCCACACCACCCCGCTCATGCTCCCTTTTGTTCCAAGACCCACAGCTGGTCCAGTCCGCCATTTGGGGGTGTGGCTGGAAGAAGGAGGGCACGCCTCAATGTGATGAAGCATCATATTCTGGACAACGTTATGAAACGCATAGCTTCCCTCAGAGCCCGCCAAACCCCCCTTAATAGGCAGGGTAGTGCTAGCCAACTCTATGCTCCTTTCTAAGGTTTGGTTTGGGGCCCACTTCATCGCTTTTTCCCCTTATTTCTACAAGTCATTATACGCCCTTCTTCAAGGGTGGCTTTGGTTAGGCCGCTTACCGCCAGTGTGCCTGGATGTCATGTTTGACCCTCGCCATAGCTGTGACATGGTCCTGCTCAACTTCGAGGTCCATACCGCCAAAATACTTGGCACCTGGTTCACTGCAATCACCAACCCAACGATCTCAGCCCAGCACTGGTCATGCATGGCTCTCTCCAACTTCTCCCGCACCTTGGGCCTCAGCGATCCTACCCACCCCCATTCTTGGTTAAAGTATCTTGCTCACACCCTTCTGCTATGAGCTCACATGGGACGTCACCCACTCTAAAAGAATTCTCCTTTTCATGTGGAACGCTGAGTGAAGAATTTGCATCAGTGGGCACACCGCCTAGAGGGGGCGCCCTAATCCTCAGTTCACCCAGGAAGTACAAGGACAAGCCATTATGAACAATGTGATACCCATGAGGACCCCTGTCATGGCCAGGGTTGACTACCTGGACATGTTGGACATCCACTACTCCCTTAATACCCAGAAAGCCATTTGGAAGTATGCCCGCTACCCTCTTCTGCAGCCGCATAAATGTTCCCAAGTGTGGCGCTGCTTGAGACAGGCATCCCATTTTGCCAAGCGCTCTAATGCTTTGCACTCATCTTGTGTCGTGTGTGACCATTATGGAACTTTGGTTCACCTCTTGGAGGAGTGCCCCATCAAAAGCAATCTGGCGTGAGGTTCAGCGTCTCTTTCTCCAGGATCAGACACAGCCCTTCAGCCTATCTAAGGACATCTTCGCCTTGTCCTTGATTTCCCCTATATTATATTCTTTCTGAGCCTTAGTGGTTGTAATCGCTATGTGGACTATCCACATGGCTGTCTTTGATGCTATCTCAGGCTCTACTACCATCCTCCAGGAAGCTGTACGCCAGTTCCAGTCTCACCTTGTGGACCACTTCAAGCATGGTTGTTTGGGTACCTACCATTCCATCACCGTCAGTTGGTCTCATCCTGGTTACTAGTTTGGTTCATCACTTCAGACCCCTTCCTTAATATGTGTTCAATAGTGGCGCAAGCCCCTACACATGTAACCTCCGTTCCATTTGCTTGGCGTTCCCGCTGGCAACAGGAGATAGCGTTTGCTTCTCTTGGGTAACCTCCCCTTGCTGATGTTAGTTTCTTTAGTCTACATATCAGAAGTGTCCGTCCCCTGGTCGGCCTTCCCCAAATAAAAGTTTAATTTATTACCAATTATTGTTATGAATATTTTTAGGTAAATTCTTGCCCTATCTGAAAACCACAATATCAATAAATGTTAATTCATTTATCAAATCAGTCTTTCTTTTCTTATATAAGGTACAACTTCATTAATTTATTTACTTATATTATATAGATCTAATTATTTAGAATAAACTTATTAAAATATAATGATGCATAGATCACAAGGACAAAAAAGCACTAAAGAAGCTTCTATCTTTACTTATAAATCTTGAAAAAAATATATTCTTTAAATAATATTTTTGAAGTTGAAGTTTCTTTTTTGGTTTTTCTGTGTCATTATTTTGCCATCTAGTTAGATATTTTAAAAGCTTCTGTAGTAAACTAATGTTTTTGTTCATATGAAACATATAGCTAACATAAGCCTTTAAACAATGAAACTTACTTTGTCTTGTGGCTATATATATATATAAATTTGTTACTCATTTTCTTTTTTGCTATTATAAGGCTTCTTTTTTCTGAGAAACTCAATGGTGCTATTCCCAAGAAGCCCAACAGTCAATACTTGGTTTAAGTCAAAGACTTTCACAATTATAATATCTTTTTAAGGTTAAATAAGCCTTTCTTAGGTTCCTCAAACCAGAGTAACCATCCTATGGTAATAACAAAAGGATGTATTGAAGCAGTCACCAGAATGGTGATTTTTATAATGGAGTAACTATAAAAAATAGCTTTAAGGTTAATAAATGTCACTTTTAACAATATAATCCCATATATAAAATGACAATTTAATTAATATAGGGAGTTGTCTGAAGTGAGGCTATTAATTAGTTACCAGTTCCAGTTAAATGCCTTTGTACCATAAATTTTATAGGTGAGAAATTTGATGTATAAAACCCATTTGGATGCTACTAGATGTTAATAAAGTCAATCATTGGGTTGATTTAGATTTGTACCCTTTTGAGTGCACTATTCAATTTGTAGCCTTGTAATTAACCAATGGAGTTGGTTTCTCATGTCACATGATTCCATTACATTGGTTAAACTGGTAGACTTCTTTTGTGAATTTAGTATTAAGTCAAACATGAGAGTATTTTCTTGTGCTGACATATATATTACTACTAATTGATTTATCTTTAAAGTAAATCAATTGGTTTCCTATAAACCTCTAAGTTGTCTTATTTGATTATTTTTCTAGAAAAGGGCTTGTCTGTTTGACATTCTTCTTATTATGCCTGATAACTAGTATCTGACATCACCCACTTTAAGAATAAAGACAGGGGAGTACAAATGTAAGAATAGACTAAGTATGCAGGTTATAGTAACTCCAGTTTTTGAGATTTTATTGAATATTTTTTTAGTACTAGATGAGATTTTATTGAATATTCATTAATGTGTTTGTAGGAGATAACGTATGATCTTTCCTAAATAAAATCTAATTTTCCTCTATGTGGTGCTATGAAGCTGTGTTAGTACAGAACAAATCAGAAATTTTTAATAGGGGGTAAAGGCTGGCGGGATGCATTTGCTGACTGGACTCCTCTTATGATTGTTTTGGCAAATTTATCATCATGTCAGACTTAAATTAAAGAGTTTTCTTTGCTAAACTTATTAACACTTTTTTAGCTTTTTGCTGTCTTTGGTAGCTTTGCATTCTACTAAAGCAAAAATATCAGGTTCTCATTTTAGTAAAAAGTTTTATGTAGAAAATTTTATAGCTCAATAAACTTATCAGGTAAGCCTTAATGCACTTGGGAGGTATTGGTCCTGATGTAATGGATCATAAATGGCCATTTTTCTTTATATTAAAAACTAGTGTTTCATATCCATTCTACATCCCATGTGTTAGTGGGTTTTAAGGTGCTGAGAAGAATGTTGTGTACCATGTTAGTTGGTAGAATCTTCACAACCCTTATTGTAAATTTTCTCCCATTATTTCTTAACAATACATGTGTGAACCCATGCCTAGTAAATATATAATGATTTTTGGAATTTTGTGAGAAAGTGCAATATTCAGGCGCTATGAAGCCTAAAAATTATTAGTTTCGTGGCTCTAGCAAAGGTGGAAACAAGGCAACGAAGTTATTGGTTTCGTTGCAATAATAAATTCCAATCAGAATACAGAACTTTGTTATGAATTGACCAAAATTTAACTAAACGAGACAAAAATTATGGTACTCTATTAGTTAGAAATGGGGGATATTTATAGAGGTAAATTTGGTAGTTCTTCATGAGGATTTTTGTGCTTCAACTGAGGTAAAAAAATTTCCAATAGAGGACCAATATTGCTTATTTCTTATTACTATACTTGTGATGGTCAGATCTGATAAGGTTATTATTAAATAGGATTGACTTTCTTTTGGAGGGCTTAGCCGCTTCAGATTGCTTAGCCTCATCCTTCAGAGGAGGCCAATAATTCTAAAAAGGCGACATTGGTCTATCCAAGAATTGGATATCTCTGATGGTGTTTCAAGATCTTATTAGACTGAGACACCAAATCTTGATCTTGATTATGATCAGTCAATGAAGTTTAATCTCCAACAATGCCCCCTCAAGATCTTGCCTAGGGGGATGTACTTAGGAAGAAACCTACTATGGACTCTATTGATAACAGTCCCAGTATCAATAGCTGAAATGGAGTATTCAATACCTTAATGATAAATAATAAGGTAAGAACCAGCCCATAAGGTATCAAGTTTGTGAATCCGTCCTCCAGGTCTATGATGATAGAAGAGTACAAGATCCCCACCTTGATATTCAGGTAGCATAGGTCAAAAGCATTGGTTCTAATTCCATTTTTTAAGGTTGTAGCAGCAAGAGAACTTGAGGCTAAGGCTTGTACTCTGATATTTTCATCAGCTAGTTTCCTCATAGCTAAATCAGTAGTTTACTGGGTTGCAGCATCAAGTATAGGTTGTACACTTGAGGTTAAAATAGGATCCCAACTGTAAAGAGCCTTGAGGGGAGACATTCCAATTATATGATGATATTTAACCCTAAAGGCTAACATCGCACTAGGTAAGTAGAGACTACATCTACTAAGATTATTGGAGGCCATCTTTCGAAGAATGGCTACAAGGGTACCATTTTCTCTCTGACTGCACCATTAGTGGAAGGACTGTAAGGGGCTGTAAACGACTAATAGGTTCTCATTTATTTAGTAAGCTCAGATACCACCTGTGAGCCAAAGTTGGTCCCATTATCAAATAATAGAACTTTTGGGCTAACATGCTAGGTGAAAACTTGCTTAAGAAGGAAGGACGCAGTAGCCTTAGCGATGACAGTGGAAACTGAGACAACTTCAACCCATTTGGTAAAAATGAAAGCTAATTTAATATAACAATGTCCATAAGTAGCAGTAGGGAGAGGGCCCACAAAATCAATACTTACAGTGGAAAAAGATTCTAAAGGTCCCACAACTTTGTGTTGGTAAATCAGATTTCCACCATGCTGATGTTGGAAAGTGAGAAAAGACTCAAACACATCGTGTACAGAATCCTGCATGTTATCCCAGTAACAATGATTTTTCAACCACTGTAAAGTCTTAGCGACAGCTCCATGCCCTACAGTTTGATGAGCCTCCATAATAGTTTCAGTCCTCACAGAAGGCAAAATAAAAGGCAGCCATTTAGATCCCAACTTCTTGTATAATGAACCTTCTTTAACCTGAGTATCTTCAGTTAAGGATTGTAGCTTCGATATACCATCCTTAAATTCATGGTACCAAAGATCAGGCCTACCAATCAAGTCATGGATGTGATCATCCTCAGCTTTTAATAAAGTAATTACAGGTAATCAAGAAAATTCATAAGCATTTTGATGTATAGCTCCAGTGCAATATTAAATGTAAAAGTCATAATTCTGAAGCTTTAACGCCCATGTAGCTAAGCGTCCATCAGGAATCCTTCATATGTAGTAATCATTTCAAGAAAGCGTGATCCGTGATGATAGTGAAGTGTTTGCCATAGAGATAAGGACTAAAATGCTTGATGGCGGATAGGACTATGAGGCATTCCCTCTCAGTAACTCTATAACTGCGTTCTGCCTTGGAAAGGGTTTTACTATAGTACGTGAAGGGGTGATCAACCAGATTAGTGTCATGTTGATCCAGAATGGCTCCAATAGCAATATCACTGGCATTGGTAAATAAGATAAATTGTTTTGAAAAATCAGGATGGGCTAAAATTGGGCACTAACTAAAGCTTGACGCAAAAAATCAAGAGCTTGCTGTTGCAATTCTTTTCATAAGAAAGGAAGTTCCTTTTGCAATAAATAGACTAAAGGCTTTGCAATCTCATCAAAATGGGGATTAATTGTTGTTAATAACCAACCATCCCTAAAAACACTTGAATATAGTGCAAGCTTTTAGGAACAGGAATGTCTAAAATAGCTTGTATTTAAAAAAGGGTAAAATCCCATAAAAATTAACTTTATTTCCTAAAAATTCATCTCAGTTTTGAAAAAGCACACTTAGATGGTTTCAGATTAATTGAAGAGCGGTGTATTCAACCAAATACTTCTTTTAAATGAGCTAAATGCTCGTTAAAAGTGTGAGAAAAAACAGTAGTCATCTAAATAAACTAAAACGCAGGAAAGTTTCAAAATTTTTAAACAAGCCATCTATGGCTCGTTGAAAATTATCAGGGGCATCGCAAAGCCCCTGCGCCATATGAGTAGGCTCAAATAACCCCTCACTAGAAAGTAAGGTGCATTTTTGATGGTCTTCCAGAGCCAGGTCAATTTTCCAGTAGCCACTAACAAGATCTATGGCCGAGAAGAAGTGTGACACAGATAATAGTCTCAAAGAATCATCAATGCGAGATAGAGGATAAGAATCCTTTTGAGTAACAGCATAAAGCTAAATGGTCCATAACCACTCTATGACCTCCATCCTTTTTTGGATGAGAAGTAAAGGAGAAACCCATGGACTTTGAGAAGGCGTTAGTAGCCCAGCATCGAGGAGTTGTTTCAATTCTGCTGAGACCTGAGCCTCTTCAACTTTAGATTTGTGACAAAGCTGGGCTGAATAGGGGGAGTATCCCCGGTTTTCACCAGATTCTGCACATCTTTAATTAGACCAAAATCTCCGGGACCCTTGGTGAATATATCTGCATACTCTTCAATTAGAGCCTCAGCTTCATGCTGTTGTTCTGGAGTAAGTGAATCTCCAAATTTGACATTGACTCTAGCAATTATAGGTGGTCCTTCCAGTCCAAAATCAAGTAAATACCCACATCCCAAGATGGATAGAATTATATTCTCAGGAGTAGGCCACACATAAGTGATAGGGTTACTTCGATTCAATTGCATAGGCCAAGAGGTGAGACTAGCTAGTAAGACTAGAACAGTCCCATTATAAGCGGGATCAAGGATACCTGGGCAGGTAAGGCCTCCAAGTGGGATGGAATACTGTTACTGGAGATCTCTAATACATGATTAGCTGGCAAAAATACTTACACTCCATTATCAATTATAACTTGAGCTTTTACAGGAATTGTAATAAAATTGTTAGAGTATAAAGACATTCCTTTGGAGCATAAAATTAAGGAGGCGGAAGAATAGTCCTAGGTCCCAAAGTCTGTTATTCAAGATGAGAGGTAGAGTCTTTTTCTTCCCCGTAACAATCACTTTAGTTACTACAATTCGATTTGAACAGCAATTTTAGATAATAACACAGGAGAGATGGGCAAATTTAATAATAAACCTAATACAACCTGGGCGAGCGTCGCATCAAGAGGTGCGCAGAATGGTGCAACTAAGGGCAAGAAACTCCCTGGAGGGGGACCAGGAACCCAAGCCACCAAGAAACCACAAACTCAGACACCATCTGGGTTTATGGTATTTACTATAAAACAAGATCAATAAATGTAAATCCAATGTAACCAACCCCTTTCAAAGGTGGAACATAGGCTCTGACTCTTCCTTGGGGATGAGTCCTCAACCCTGTGGGAGACAACATGCGAGGCACAGCCCTCCCTTTTCCCCCACGTGGTATATGTAACCACCAAAAACATGGGCCGTGGCTGGATTGATATTGGTTTCAAAACAGCCAAAGAAGCAGATGCCGCAGCAAAAGTTTGCAATGAAATTGTCCTTCCCAAGGGCAAAAAAATAGTGTGCACCGTGCGCAACAGATGGAACAAAGCAAAAACTTTATTCATCTCTTTTGACTTGCTCCCTACCAACCTTCTTTGTAAGTTAATTGAGGAGGAGCTCAGCAAAGGGCTTGCAGCCTACGGAGAAATTATGCAACTCAACTTACAACGATTTTACCTGATGCCAACCCTGTGCACAGGCAAAGCTATCACTGGGATCAACCCATTCCCTGAAGTGGAAGATAACTTATCAAGAATCTCCCACACAGCAGAGTTTCACTTCGTGGATGGGGGACAGTCATCCGCATTCTAAGTCTTACCATAACGCGCACCACCTATATGCAACCACTGCGGTTCATTGGGACACTATGAACATGCATGCCCCATGAAGGAGGGCTTAATGAAAGCAGACTACTGTGAGGAAGCCATGGGCGAAAGTAATGAAAACTTCGCCAGAATGACTGACGGCCTCCACCCATTCCGCTGGGGTGAAGATGGACTTTACTCCATCATGGACCCAGTTACACATAAACAACACAAAGTGGCACAAAAAGCCCGCAAGTGGGTAGCGGCCGAGGTGGCAGTGCATGCAAAATCATCCATCAACCCCAGACAAATTCAAGAGGACATCTCAGATATACACCAAGACAACCAATCAGAACAATATGCCCAGGTTGAAGATTTCTACACCAACTCAACTGAGTCACCAAGCGACATCAATCATGCACACTTTGAAAAACAATTCAGCTGCAATATGGGCAAAAATGCGGTGCACAATTCTCCAAATTCAAACCCAAAATTACAGAGCCCAATCAGCACCTCGCATTGAACCATCATGAGACATGTGCAGGAAAAGATAACGCAAATTCCAAAAACTGCAATTCCCGCGAAAAATTGGGTCAGACCAAGGGAACTGACATTGTCACTGAGAGAGTTGGAGTACAGACGCAGAGCATGGCCAAAATGAGCCGCAGTGGGTTAGGGCCAGAGGGCCCTCCCAACCGCTCCTGAGGCGCTGCGGGCACCTCAGTGTCAATAGGGATGCTAAACATTGCGGGAGCCAGGGCTCAAACATCCCAAGCCAAAAGCTGAACTTCCTGCAAAAACCCTTGTAGACATCTTGGCCATCCAAGAAACCCACTGTCTACAAGGGGAAGAAGGATCCTGGTCAGCCAGGGTCTCACCATCACAATTGGTATGGATGTCTCACTGTGGGGTGATTGTCCAAAATAACAAAAAATTAAAAAGTACAAACTCCTTGTCATACCTTTACGGATGCATCCTGGTAGCAATGATCACATGCCAAGAGGAAACAATCTTGATAGCATGCATCTATGCAATATGCACCGCAGCCAAGAGAAAACAATTTCTAGAAACTGTCTCAACACTCACCCTCCCACCAGATACCATCCTGTTGGGCGACTTTAACTGCTGGGATAACCCTGACATGGACCAATGGCCTAACCCCAGGGGATACCCACCGGGGAACATTGAATTCCGCACAATGAAGGCATCTCTTGGCTTACAAGATGCTCTCCCCCCAGTTCACCACTCCTTCCCCACATGACGCGGCCCAACATACACGAGGGAGCATTCATATTGATGAGTTGCATTGACCACATCCTCGTCCCGCAATCCCACCGCTCAAGAATCTCCAAATTTACAACAAAAAAGTCAATTTTTCTGACCACTGACTTGTTTCAGTGCAGCTATTGCCAACCCAAACCCACACACAGATGTTGCCCTTGAGAAAGCTACACCCAGAAAACATAAAATTACCCAAAATATCTTTTTGGGTTGAACATGAGGCCACAAACCTAGAATTCACAGCCCCATTCACTTTGGATCCCATTGCAACATGGGCAAATTTCAAAAAGGAGCTAATCAACAAAACCCAACATCTCACATCACATAAATACACCACTGACACAACCACAATCAGGCGTACATTGGCAGAACTGGACCACCTCAAGCTAAAAACCCCAAGATCTGGTTATAGCCCCAACTGGGGACGCAAATGGGTGGAAATATCGCCCAACTAAACACCCTCATCTTTGAGCACCGACACAGAATCAAAATATCAAACAAAGGTAAGTTCATAAAGGAAGGCAAACCTGTTTGACATACTTATTATGCTAATTCCACTTCCATGGAAACCAGCCCGCATGCACACAGGTCTTTAAGACCAATGGCACCGTGGCAACTAACCCTGAGGAGGTCAAGGCGGAAGTACACCGTTATTACACTGAATTATATCACGAAATGCCAACAGATTCACAAAAAAGTAAAAAATTTATACAAATTGCTGAGATACAAAGCACACTGCCGGACTACAATATACTAAATCTAATTACATGGGATGAGCTTTGGGAGACAATTCGCGGTGCACCACGTAGGAAATGCCCAGGGCCTGATGGGATACCCTACGAATTTTACTAAAAATATTTTCAGCAAATTTCCCCCTCCTATTGGCGTCTATGAACCAGTGCTTGTTGGAAAAACGCCTATTACCAGGAGGCCATGAATCCTACGTTATAACCTTGTATAAAAAGGGTGAAAAGTTGGACCTGGCCAACTGGCGCCCAATTGCACTCTCCAACACTGACACAAAAATTCTAACAAAAATTCTAGCAGCTAAACTAGACGCAATTGCATCTGACGTCTTATCACTCAACCAGTTTGGGTTTACACCAGGGCGTTCAATCTGGAACAACATTCACCCTGTTGAAAACATTTGCCAATACAAAGCAAATGGTGCCCTGGTCTTCTTGGATCAGGAAAAGGCATATGACCGAGTTAGCTGGCCATACCTAATAGAATGTCTACATGCCTTCAAACTCCCACCAAGATTCATAAACTGGGCGATGCTCCTTACAGAATCTGCAACCATGGCTGTATGCGGCCCTGGATTCCTAACAAACAAGATCAAACCACACAGAGGGCTCAAACAAGGGGATCCCCTCAGCCCACTGCTATACAATTTCAGCTTTGACCCACTCCTCCAAATAACTGACTCACGTCTCATGGGGATAACCGCACAAGGACAACAAACAGTCAAGATACTGGCCTTTGCGGATGACTGAATAGCAGGTATAGCAAACAATGAAGATACCCGACAGCTGGAACACACTATAGAGGAATACTCCAAGGTGAGCAATGCATTGCTCAACAAAAGAAAGACAGAAATCATCCTCTTAGGCAAGTACACAAACAACTGGGCCACAAAATCAGAACCTCATACCAACACATGAAGAAAAAACCCAATCATTTTACCCTTTGCAACACCTCCCACCACCACTCCTGTCTGACACCTTGGAATTTGGCTAGAATCAGGGGGACATGCTAACGAGACAATGGAAAGTAACCTGTTACAACGGGTACAAACGCGTCGCCTCCCTCAAGGGAAAAACCCCAGGATTAAAAGGGCGAGTTACAGTTGCTAACTCGCTCATCCTCCCAATACTATGGTACCTGGCCCACGCGATCGCCTTCTCACCTACCTTTATAACTTCAATACGCGCGCTTATCCAGGGCTGGCTGTGGCTAGCTCTCACCCTCTTATACGGATGGAAACACTATTTGGCCCACGCTCAAGTGGAGGCATGGGACTATTAGATTTCGAGAGCCACGCCAAACATCCTAGGTACCTGGATAAAGGAAGTCCTTGCTCCAGACCTCCCGCAACAACATTGGTCCAGAGCAGCAAGGACTAACTTTGCACAGGCGCTCAAATTAACCAACCCACATAGTCCACCCAGACTACTTTCATACCTTGCCAAGCACCCTACTGCAACGGGTCCATATGGAACCTCCCCTCATTTTAAACATATCCTCTGAACTATCCGCCGTATGGGATGGACCATAGAGAACACGGATACTATACAGGGAAGGGGATGACCCAGCCCCCAATTCAAATTAAGAAACCCAGATACCACCCCAGAGAGATATGCTCGCAACAGCCCCAAACATAGCTAGGATAGAATACCTAGATATGTTGGACATTCTTTATGATTTAACCACACAGAAGGCAATGTGGAAAATGACTCACCACCCACTCCTACAGCTGAGGATAAGAGCAAACGCCTGGCGCTGTCTGAGAAGGACCTATAGGACGGCGGACCACTCCAACTCCCTCCACAAAACATGTGCAGTATGTGGAGGGGAGGGATCCCTACATCACCGCCTAGAAACATGCCCCCCAACCAATGCTATATGGCATTAAGTCGCACGCCTGCTTACGATCCAAAATGAACAGGAATTCTCGATGTCAAAGAGCATATTCGCGCTCCAGATCAATTCACCAATCCCATCTACCCTCCGATCCCTAACAATACCCATTGCAATGTGGACAATCCACACAATTGCATTAGATGCGTTCAAGGGCACGGTCCCAACCATTCATGGGGTTATTAACAGATTCCATGTCCACTTACTGGAGCACTTCCAAGCCTGGATCTATGGATATATAAGACCAAGGCAAAAAGCGCTCATAGAATCATGGTTCCCACTCTGGTTCCTCCACACAGACCCTTTCCTTCACAACTGCTCCATAGCAGGAGAAACCCCCTCAGAGTAGTGCACCAACCCCCATACCTGGCAGTCCCGCTGGCAACAGGGGTAACTTGAGTACCCTGGGGTGCCCAATTTTATATTTGTCAGTTATTTCCTTATTTTTACATATATTTGGTAATGTCCATCCCCTGGTCAGCTTACCTCGGTTAAATAAAAGCCTACGCCTACCTCCCCCATTCGCTCCCCTAATGATCTCATATTCTCCACCAGCTGCTCCTGTGCAAGGAAGCGACGTTTACCACCCAGCATTTTCCATCTGGCAGGAAAACGCGCTCAGACTGGTTCATATAGTCCTACCAAATCATTGGGTCAGTTTATTCTGCCCAAGGATCACGCCATCGACCTTTCATGTTCCCAGGAAGTGCCTTGCAGCCCACTTGTTCTCAATCAAACCCAGATGAATTTTGGTATTTGGGTCAAATATGGGTTTTTGTTCCCATACACTGAAGAAGTCATTATTGACTTGGCCCAAGTGGTGATGCTGATGGCCATTTTATAGATTTACACCCCTATAAGGGGTACTTTGATCTAGGCTTCACTTCTGAAGCTGACGCCACCACTGCAGTCACCATTCCTCTGGTTTTCAGGGCACCCCTATCCCCACAACGTGCACCCAGCTCCCCACAGAAACCACTATGGTGGTTCAGTTTGTGGGTTTGCCCACTCACCTTCTCCCATGGTGCTCCATCAGGAGTTAATGGAAGGTTTGGCTGCATACCGCTTCAATCCCATCCTTCAGTTTGTGGTCCCCAATGGGCTGCTTGCCTCACTGGGCCTTAGGCATTCGCCACAATCAGCCCAGAATCCAATAAAATTGATCAATCAATAACACCATGTCGTCATTCCTTCTGCCCCCTAACCACCCATTCTGGGTCCATGTCAAGGGCGGGTGGACCAACTGCCCATCCTGCTTCAATTTGGATCACTCAAAGCGTAAAATCCCCTCTCTTGCAGCTTCTGCTGAACCTGTGTTGTCTCCATCTGGCCCTCAATTTACCACACACCCCAAGCCTTTCCAGTATGGGGTACAATCCTTACACCCTCCCACAAAGCCTGCTGCTATGGTGTCTGCAGCTGCCAATCAGCCCCCTCCTTAGTCCAGTGCCACCTGCCCTCAACCAATCAGGAATTGGCTTGGACAACAGTTTGTTCCCACGTTATTCTTAATTGACAGACACAGCCAGTTACCTAACTACCCCAATTTTTAGTATAACTTGAACTCATGGACTTCAATGGATAAACTGATGAATTGGGCAATGTAATTGAAGAATCAAAAACCCAAATAAAAGAATTATTCAGATAAAGCACCCCATTCAGATGCTTTGACGTTTTTATGCCCCCCTAGGCAAATGCCCTTGTATTCCGCTTTGAACACCAGCTTGCTATTGCAGCAGCTAATCACCCAGATATTAGCAATATCTGCAAGATGGCCAATTCATCAGTATCGATATTTGCCAGGGATCTCACTCCTCCCATTATTAATCTGACCATAGCCCCGCAGGGCAAACGTACCATCCTAACACTCCACAAACAAGCAAAGGCCGCAATAAAGAAAGTTGTTAGCCCTTTGCAGGCCAAGCAAAAAGCCACCCATGCCACCAACACTTTATAATCCCAGCTTCCTTCCATCCACCTTCATGAGGAAAAGCTTTTCCCAATACATAAGCGCAATATTGCTTCAGGTAGTTTTGATGACCAGCCAATCATCAGCCAACTCGTTTCCCATGTTGATGATCACCCCACACCATTGTTCTCCACCTTGACCTGCACTCTTGCCTATGAGGAGGACTCTGATGCTGAGGATGAGCCCTGATCCCCTTTCTCCTTCTGCCATGGTGGGTTGTCGACTTGTCGCTGTCCCACCTGGTTGGCTGTGTTCTCATTTGTTTGTGCTTCACCCGCTCATTTTGGGTGGTCAAATCATTCTGATCAGGTAGGTCTGTGTAAGGAGAGTGTCTATAAATCTCCTGTTTACAGTGTGGTGGTGCTCGGTGCACAGAGCCAACGTAAGGAATTAGCCGTTATAACAAAAGTCACTATTGCCCAGCAGAGGGTGCTGGAACAATAATAACTCAAGCAATAGCGAGCTATTATTAAAGTAAAAATCCAACCAAAAATGACGTGGTGCATTAAGGAAAAATGGCAAACGTCCCAGGTTGGAAGGAATCTAGGCGAACCAATGGTAAACTAGGTGAAAGCCTATACATATATAGAATTTGGTTGTTAAGGTAGCGCGAGACCTCCTCAAAGAGGTCCATGCAAAGTATCATTCGAGATATCATAGATAAAATGGTTAAAACGGGAAATGTTTATTGAGAAGTCGACCAACAAGTAATGTTGGTTGGAAAATATAATTAAGCTTCGTCTGGGGAATTTGGGATCTGCCAAAGTGATTTCAAGCACTGATCCACCATTAGTCAAACACTGCCATTAAATCAAACACCAAAACTGACTTCACTCAAGTAAAAAATTGAAGTTGGATCTGACCCAACCACATGCTTTTATAAATGGAACAGGTTTTAAAACCACGCTCTTTGACTAACCAAATTGAACCATCCACGTTAATAGTGTAAACCGTCCATCTTAACACCTGGGCTGACGTAAGGGGCTGAGAGTTAGGCACCTCACTAGTGCCAACCTGGCCATACTTGGCTTGTACCCAGCGTTGGTCTAGCGTGTGCCTGAGGTCAGGGAGGGCCTGAAGCTTTACCTTCTGGGCTCCTGTCGCCCAGCCTTATCTTTAGGGTCAGTCACCCCTATGATGCCATTTAACCATGACATTACCCTCTCCTCCTGACGGGGCTCAACCCCCCTCCAGGGGACTGCGCAAGGGTAAAATTCTTGTGAGCTGGGGCCAACTTCATGGCGGCAACGGTAAGTTTGGGTTGAGAACCAGCAGCCTGTTGAAACGTTTGTGGAAGACTCAAATCAGATCTTGGGCATGCACACAGTTGCGCGCTGGAACCCAACTGTTCTCTGCAGCATCAAACCCCTTCCAGGATACCAGGTACTCTTCTTTTAACACGGCGGGAGGCTACTATTTATTAAACTTCCCTATCTGGCGCCCCATCCACCAGATAGGCCTCAGGAGTCTCTGGTGGGGGCCCTCAAACAACGTCAGTTTGCTCTCATGAAACACAGAGAAGATCTGAAATGAAGGGGGAAGATCTAGCCGGTATGAGGCATGGCCCACCTTTCTAACAACGCGGTAGGGTCCAATCCTCTTTGGTCCCAGCTTCTTGCATGGCTGCTTGATAGGGATGCTATGAGCATCAAGTATCACGAGATCACCTTCCTTGTATGCAGGATCCACTCGGCGCTCACCATCAGCATTCTCCTTATACACTTTCATTACCGCTTACAAGCTTGTGGAAACCCCCTGGTGGATCTTCTTGATTGTCTTGTCAAAGTCCACCACCGCTTTAACCTTAGACCCGCAGCTGGGCTCCATGTTAAAAGCGGGGTTAAAGCCATGGCTGGCAAAAAAGGGGACAACCAATTGACAAATGCAACGTGTTGTTGTAACTAAATTGAGCCATAGGAAGGTGAGAAGCTCAATCTGAATGATTTTCAGCGGTGTAACACCGCAGAAACCGCTCCAAGCACTGGTTCACTCGCTCAGTCTGCCCATCTGATTGGGGGTGATAGGCAGTTGAACAGCAGGGGAAAATCTGAAGAGTAATACACAACTCTTCCCAAAACACAGAGGTAAACTGTGGGCCCCGGTTGCTGATAATTTCTTGAGGGGACCCCATGGAGCGCAAACACATGGATGACGAAAAGCCTGGCCATTTCAGCAGCGGTTATGGTCGTTCTGCAAGGAATAAAGTGGTAAAACTTCGTAAAGTGGTCCAACACCACCATGATGGCATCATACCCATCTGAAACGAGTAACTCCACAATAAAGTCCACTGATAGGGAAGTCCAGGGCCCTTCAGCCTTTTTGGACTGGTACCAACAACCCTGCTAAAGGTTGCCGATTGGGCTTCATTTGATTGCAGATCAGGCACTCTTTACAGTACCGTCCCACCTGAGCAGCAAGCCCTTCCAATTGTAAGTGCGTCACATCAACTCCAAGGTCTTTGCTTTCCCAGGATGACCAACGGTGATTCCATCATGATGGTCCCGGATGATTTCCAGGTGCAGTGGTCCAACAGGAACCCTAGGTGCCCCTGAAAACACAGCATCTCAACCTTTACATGATAACCCCTGGATAGGTCCTCTTGATTTACAGCGCTCTTAGAAAGTACCGTACATATTCAGCTGACACCAGCTGAGAAAGGCTGACCTTTCTGAACATACCATATTCCTCCGCGTTTTCCAGAGGTGCAAGAGCTGGCCAGTTGGCCAGGGGAGAGGAAAGTTGTGACAGAATTTTACTTGGAGGAATAATAACGTGTGTGTTGTGGACTTCTAACTCCTTTGGATCAGGAGCCAAAGCAGGGTTGCGGCTTAAAGCATCTACCAAATCATTATCCTTGCCCTTGGTGAATTCATAAGAAAAGGCAAATTGGAAAAGGGATGCATGCAACCGGGTCTGCCGTGGTGTTAGGACATGAGGGGCGCGGTAGTACAGCAAGGAACGGTGATCTGTACATATGTGGAATGGTTGGGTAGAGCCATGCAAGTGGTGACGCCAATATGTCAGCACCTCCACCACTGCTAGTAACTCCTTGTCATAAACGGCATAATATAACTCAGGAAGAGACATTTGTTCTAGAAAAAATATCCCACTGGATGCTCTATCTCATATTCGCCTCCTTGTAACAAGGCGGCTGCTATGGAGAAGTTGGAGGCATCAGTGGACACAATGAACTCCTTTAAAGGGTCGACATGGTGAAAAATGTCGTGGACAAGAGGGTGCACTCCACTGCTTGGAAAGCATCCTACAGCAAGGAGGACCACTGAAGCACCCTGGCACCGCTGGCCTTATATAGGGGTGCTGCAACCTTAAAAAGACTGGGCATCAACTTCTTGAGGAACGTACATGTCCCCAAAAAGCTCCTCAATTCCTTGACTGAGGTGGGGGTAGGCCACTCACGAATAGCCTTCTCCTCATCAGGAGTTATCGTATGGCCTTGTCAAACATGAAGTTGCCCAGAAAAGTGACCTGGGACGTTAAAATTCACAATTGAGATTTTTAGCGTAAGGCTGGCTGCCTTTAACCTCTCCACCACTTGCCGAAGGTGAACTGCATGGGACCCCAAATCAGGGGAAAACACCAGGATATCATTCATGTAGGCAACCGCACATACCCCAAAATGTCCCCCAACGCTGCATCAATGCGGCGTTGAAAGATAGCAGGGGCATTCTTAATCCCAAAGGGCATGGCCCAAAACTGGAAGATCCCTTTTCTGGTACAGAATGCAGTTAACTATTCTTGCCCATTTATAATTCGAATTTGATTGAACACATTAAGGAAATCTAGCTTGGAAAAGACCTTAGCCTTCTCCACATAGCTAGCAATCTGTGAATAAAGGGATGGATGGAAGTCTGGTACAGTGGCATTGTTGAGGTTCCCATAGTCTACGCACAGGCATAGAGTCCCATCAGACTTCTCAACAAAGAGAAGTGGGGAGCATACAGGGGAGGTATGCTGAAAAATTGCACCTTTGGCTAACTGTCCCTTCATTAACAAATCCAACGCCTCTTCCTCCTGGACAGTCAATGGGTAAATGGGGGAAGATATTCGCACCAGATACACAGTGAGATTGAAGTCACAATCAAACTCAGAGTGCTCAGGGAGGGCGTTGGCGGATGCTGCATCAAAAGAGGATTCTAAAACATCCAAGCGAGAAGGTATAGGAACTTCCACTGAGGGCTTCAGAAAAGGGGCAAGGCTATAAGGGTGAAGGTGGGGCCAGTGGGGCAATTCGCCCTGGGCGTTAGCCTAAGACAAAAGAAGAACTAATGTGCGACCATTCTTTGATGTAAAGGGATAGGGTATTCTCTTTCAAGTTGGTTTTAACGTCAAACTTTCGCCACCAATACATTCCCAAAATGATAGGGAAAAAGAGGTTTTTTATAGCCTGGAAGTGATCGGACAAGTGGTACTTGCCAACCTGATAGTCCACTGTCCCCTTAATATTCATAGTGGGAATACCTTAGGACGCCCCTCCCTTAACCACACCACCTGGCAAGTGACTCAGCTCCGGGTAGTCAGCTAAGCATTGGTCCATACAGTTATTATAGGCACCAGTATCCACCAGTACAGTGGTGCTGAATTTCCTTAAAGGGGATGAAAGGGTAGCAGACAGTAGAAAATACTCTGAATGGTCTTCATTAGTAGCAGACAACGCCAGAACTTCACCAACAAACTCATCCTCTGGCATTAGCACATCAACAAGGTGTGTTTTGGAATCATATAAAGGGGAGGGATAGTTGGCCACTCTTACTACTGAGGCCACATACACCACCATGCCTTCTACAGGCGCATATAATTTATCATATTTAAAACGAAGTTCTTTGTCCACTTCCTGAGTGCCACGGATCATGGTAGTGGTCAAACGAGGGTTCTCAGGGGTTATCTGGTATACTGGAATAGGGCTCTCATCCAGGCCATGAGAGCTAATAAACGGTTCAGAGGTTCGGATAGGATTTTCGTCATAAAACACGTTTTTAGATGTGAATGACCCTATTCCCCCAACTGCAACGGAAGGCCCAACATTATACAAGGCCAAAACCCCCAGGCCCCTCTGCGCTGATTCTTCCAGCATTGTCTGAATGCTCTGTTGAAGGAAAACTCATTTATTAAAATTATAATTGATAACTTTGGCAGAAAGTTGAGTTTTACAACTTTCAGACCTTGAAGCGTTTGCTTCCACCAGGTATGAGCATGAAGGGTGGATACTTTCCAGTTGAGGCAGCAATAATAACGCTAGGTTGCTTTAACCTTCAGAAAAAGAGGAAACAGCGGTGTGGCTAACAACAGCCAAATTCCACAGCTGGTGCTACTGTTTCCACTTCTGAAAAGTTCTACGCGGAAAAAATTTGTGCACATAGGTTAAAGGGGTTGGTTGACTAATGTAAGGAGAGTGTCTATAACTCTCCTGTTTCCAGCGTGGTGGTGCTCAGTACACAGAGCCAACGCAAAAAAACTAGCCATTAGAATAAAATTCACTATTGCAAGAAGAGGGTTCTGGAACAATTATAAATCAATCAAAAGCGAGTGTTTAAAGTAAAAATCCAACCAAAAATGACGCGATGCACTAAGGAAGAAATGGTAAACGTCCTAGGTTGGAGGGAACCTGGGCGAACCAACGGTAAACTAGGTGAAAGCCTAATCATATATATAATGTAGTTGTTAAGGTAGCACGAGACCTCCTCAAAGAGGTCCACGCACAGTATCATTTGAGATATCAAAATAAGGTTAAAATAGGAAATGTTTATTAAGAAGTTGATCAACAAGGAATGTTGGTCGGGGAAAACATAATTAAACTTTGTCAGGGGAATTTGGGGTTTGCCAAAGTGATCCCAAGCACTGATCCACCATTAGGCAAACACTGATATCCAAATTAATAGTAAACACCAAAACTGACTTCAAACAATTAATCAATTGAAGTTAAATCTGACCCAAACGCATGATTTTATAAATGGAACAGGTTTTAAAACCCCGTTTCTTGACTAACCAAATTGAACCATCCATGATAATAGTGTAAACCATCCGTTTTAACACCTGGGCTGACGTAAGGGGCTGGCGTTAGGTACCTCACTAGTGCCAATCTGGCATATTTGGCTTGTACCCAGCGTTGGTCTAGCGTGTGCCTGAGGTCAGGGAGGGCCTGAAGCTTCACCTTCTGGGCCTCCTGTCGCTTAGCCTTATCTTTGGGGTCAGTCCCCACTATGATGTCATTTTAACCATGATAATATGTTCATTGATTTTTTAGCTCTTTATTTTTCACTAATGTCTGTCCCCTGGTTGGCGTACCTATATAAATGAAACTTTGTTTATAGTAATGTTCATAAGAATTGTAATCTTTGTTATTTCATGTTTTAGCTTAAAAAGAAAAGAATTAATTAACACTATATCCTTATTGATTAACATATCAAGAATCTATAATCTTTAGGCGTTATTATATTATATCTGACACATTTTGTGTAATATGATAATACTATCTGAGGGGGTGGAAGGCGAGTTGGTAGGGCATACGGCTACCAGCCTGAAGGTTGTGGGTTTGATTCCCGCCCTTCGCACATCTATTGGGGTGCAGCCAAAGGAAACTATTGGCAGTTAGTAGGTATAATAACACGAAAACCTTACCCATAACGTAATCAGAAAAATCTGAGTCCTGATCTGGAGGTGAAAAAATTTTCTACAACAGAGTTGACCCCGCTCAGGTTTCATGTCAATACTTTCTTTCTCTATTTCAGTAATGTCCGTCCCCCAGTTGGCTTGCCTCAAATAAATAAAATAAAATAAAATAATACTATCTGCTTATGCCCTTATCTAAAAAATAAAAATAAAGGATAAGTGTGATCTTTGAGACTCAGCCTTTATGCTAGATTGTAGTAAGAACCCATCCAGGAGTAATAAGAGCCCTAATCCTCCTGCCATCCCCCTGCTCCAGAAGAGTGATCTGGCTTATGTAGTAGATGAGCAATGGGTTACCAACCACCCCCTCAAAGAAACCTCCATTCCATCCCCCTCTTTTATTCTTACTTTTTTGAAGATAAGGGTTTGCAGCGATGTGGTCCAGCACAGAGGTCACCAAAGGGTCCTAAAGCACCATCCCACTTATATAGTAAGGTACCTTTACACGTTATGTGACTAAAAGTCATTAGTTGTATTGATCCAGCTTCTTGGATTACTGTATAGAAAATCTAAGCGTAAACTAAACCAATCTTTGGAACAGAAAACTACAACAAAAGATTGAAAAATGAGAAAATTGTAAATTGAAAAAATAGTATTATTTAGAATAGTTGAGTATTATTATCAAATTACTATTAAAATATATCAGATTTCTTACGATGAGGATCACTAACTATAGTAAAAGCTATGATGAAAAGAATTTGATTCATCAAGGGGAGGATACCCCAGTGGTAGAATATGGACCTCTACAACTGCCTCCCCAAATTTGATTCTGGTACAGGAACTTTGGGTAGGGACGACTATGACTGTGTTGACGTTGTGCAACAATGCCCCAAACCAGGATAGCAAATAGCAAAGGCAGTCCATGGAGTTCCTGGCCTATCATACGCCGCGCATGGAGGTTTTCCAGATTTTATCCTCCTTTCCCATTATTCAAATCCCCTTTCATCTTTTATTGGTGAATTATCATCCCCAAGTCAGCTCACCTCGAATAAAATTAAAATTAAAAGTTGATTCATCAATAAAAGGGTTTCTTAGGGAGTTATGGGATCATATCCAACGTAACCCAATATAGGGTAAAATTCTTATTGAAGCTGAGGCTGATCGCATCTTTGTAAAGTAAGAAAGGAATCAAGTCAACAAATTTTAACGCTTCCCCCTCCATGACTTAATTTATTTATTCATCTTCAATATGACAGCAATCAGTTTATGATAAGATTATAGAAATTTAATGTGGAATTGAATAATTTTTTATTAACCAAGTTTAAATAGTATAGGATTCAGCAGCAACCTGTTCAAGCACAACTAAGGTTTTTCCATAGAGTATCTAGCTTACTCATCCTACCAAATTATAAGTATTTCAGTAACGACTTGATCGCCTACTGTAAAGCTTGTCACTGCAAACCTATGTTGATTAACTTTTTCTTTCTGATAAATCTACTAGTCAGAGATGGTCCATATGCGTTGGTCTGGATTTTAATCAGGGATTTTACCAGCTAATCAAAGTATTCAGATGGTCAAATCTCATCCTTATTGGTAATTATCAAATGTGATAAGGGCGGCGGAGCCAGTTGTTGACCATTAAAAAATCTAAAAAATGATTATCCTATACCACTGTGGTAACTAATATTGTAAGCAAAAACAATTGAATCATGTTATGGCCCATTGATAAACGAGCATTATTAGAAACTTCTAGAGATTGTACTAAGGCATTTTTGGCACGTTCCACCATATCCTCAGTTTCTGGATAAGGGGGACAGTATGAACCCCTCAGATTGCCCTTAACTCATTTAGTTTTGGAACAGCTTGAAATGTGAAATTAGTGGAATTGTTTATAAGGATGACTTGCGGACAAATATTCCCTTAACTACCTGCTCCATTATAAATCTTACATTCAATTCTCACCAAGATCTCTAATAGCATAAGATTCGACCCATTTAGTGAATTGATCAATTGGTACTTTGTTAAGTTAGGGTTGAGGACGCTGGTCAGGAAAGGCCATATAGTATCTATAGACATTGTAGCCAGGCCCAATTAGGTCTAAACAACCTATATGTAGCTGTAGATTTATAGCACTTAACTAATTAACCTTTTTACCATATTTTAACATTTCCTATATATTGAACTTCAATGACTCCCGATAATATCCTTAAAATATTAACTTTTAGGAACTTATGTTAGCCTCCATTTTCATATGTGCAATGAGCTTGCATAATTGTTTCTGGATGATCTGAAGTTGGTAGTGAAATTTTAGTCATTCCCTACAATTATATACAATTTTCATTAAAACTTTTAGTGTTTTCATTAGCTAATCTACGATGCAGCAAATGGCAGGTTTCTCATTGGTGGAATTCTTTGCTTCCCTCTTTTTAAAGTGGTGGTCTGCAAAGGTGATAGAGCTGTTATTACAGGTAGTTGCATAAGTCCATCAACATCATGATGAGTTTTGCCCAAGAAGTGTACTATCTCATAGTTTTAGGTCTGTGGTCTAAGCTCATCATGATAATCGACCCTCTGATACCCTAAAGCTATATACAAACTTTGCTAGGAAGCATGGTTAATGACAATCTAAAACTTGGTACCATGTAGATAGACCTAAACCGTTTACAATTTTATATAATGGGTAGAAATTATTATCTGGTAAGGTGTAATTTGTTAGTGCTTGTCCAAGACATGACTGCAGAAGTTTACCAGATGATCTTCTCCATAATCCCCTATTTGAAAAAGTAAAGCTCCTTTATCTATGAGGAGTGCGGCAGTTTTCACTTAAAAGGCTGTTTGAAGTTGAGTATCTCATAGTGAGGAAGGGACTAATCAAGGCTTCACATACACAGCTGAATGAAACTTTAAATTCTTGAGACCATTGAAAATGAACATCTTCTCAAATCAGATGTAATAGAGTTTCAGTAACTTGCACAATTACTTGTATTAATTGGCGGTAGTATCTGACCATTTAAAGATATACATAGATATCTAACTTATTTTCAGGTTTCTTCATATGATTGATATCATCAAGCTTTTGAGGTTGTGGCTGTTCTTTGCATTTCTATATTGTGATCAAGATAAACCGTTTATGACTTGAAGGATAGGCACTTGCCAGATTTGATTTAGTCAAGCGCAAGATAATCTCCAAAATACCCATTTCAGATGCGCTAAGTGTCCTTTTAATTTTTTTTTCAAAACATAATATCAAAAAATCAAACTAAAATGCAACTCATCTCTAAATCTACCTTCATAATTTCCATAGCCCTCTTGAAAGTGGCCGATGCATTGAACAACCCTTGTGTCATTAAAGTCTTTAAAACAATCATTGAGTGGTGTTAACTACGCACTTTTCTTGGTTTTCAGAAGTCAGGTCAATCTTACAGTATCCATTAATGGGATCTAGAGCTGCAAAGTAATTGGATCCTCCAAATTTATTCAAGGCGTCATCTATTAAAAAAGAGGAAAAAATACCTGCTAGTAATATCATTTAAATGGCAAGTGCAATAATGACACTCTTAAAGCCATCTTTCTTATTAGCTATAAATACTAAAATGGTCCACGGGCTGTGTGAGGGGTCAACCATCCCTTGGCGTATAAAATTCTCCAATTTCTTCTGCACCTCCTTATCCCTAACTTTGCTTCTCCATATCAGCTGTGATCAAATGAGTCTAGCATCCCCAGTATCAACATGAGGCTGGATCCCCACAGTGAATACAAGGTCATATTTGTTCATTTTCAACTACTTGTGCATGTTTTATATGAGAGACATCACTTATTCTTTCTGACTTTCAGTTAATCCGTTGAGCTTTATTAAAAAAACGACTGCACACTTTGGCAGGGGCGACTCTGTAAGCCAACCTCCTCCATATTTCTAAACTCATGTACCTTATACTTTCTTTCAACAGAGTTAGATGAAAAAAGTTTTCTTCCCTTTCTTATTAAAGACGTTAAATAAAGTTAAGTTGGTAGGTAGCACATAGAGTTCCCAGCGACTGAACAATGTTATTATAGGAGCAGCATAAGGTTCAATCCTTGATAATTGCCAAAGGGAGTAAACTTCCCCAGTAGTCCTTCAGGTAGCCCAGGAAGCTACTGGTGGCCATTACGCGTTGTTCTTCAGTATATAATACACAACTTTTAGAGACCCTACGTGTATAAAAATCTTAAACTCTGGAATGGTGGCTGAGGGAAGAACTTCTGTAGCCTATTTCTGACAACAGATAAAGACTACTTCATAATTATATACCACTATAATGAAGTTGTTTTTACTATAAGAGAATTAATTATCTCTTAATTAGTAAAACGGTAATATTTTACTTAAGATGGTAGAAGCGGTTTTATAGTTTAAAATGGAACAATTAAAAACTTAAGGAAGCTAGTACCAACAAGAAACAAGTAGATTATATTGGTAAACACTATAGCAGGAGCATTAAACTTCAAAGAGCTAACATTGGTAATGCGATATACATCCCCTCACTTATAAATATTCATAGGCCCAGCTGTCTCATAAAGTTGATAGTGGCAACATTAGGCGCTATTCTCAATTGTTTTAAAAAATTGACTTGATATTACATTCAAAAGAGTACCGAAGTTGACATTGTCTTTAACAAAAACTTTGTTTATGTTTATCAATATATACATTCTATAAATAGTTTGAATTCCCATTTATTTAAGAATAAAAGAAGTATCTAATTTATCAATCATTCTTGCTCTGTTTCCTACAACAGGGTAGTGAGTATTCATGGTCTCAATTATTATTATAACTTTAAATCCTTTTAGATAAAGTAAGGCTTGTGATTTCTCAGTATCTTTGAATTGGCTGTTTTCAGGAATTTGTGTGACATAAGGGTTGGAAACAACTCTTTGTCCTTATCTCTACACAGCTGCTCACTGATTTCTAGTAATGTATAACATTGTAGGAGTGGCTTTACTGGTTTTTTTGATATGAGGATGGCTCACATCCTTCTCATGGTTCTGTGGCAGGATTTGATGATGACCAGCTGTAGAGCACCCTCTTCCACAGTCAAAGTCCTTCTACATGGTCTTCATCTTCTTAGATGGTCATAAGGTTTACCCAGGGCATCGTTTAGGAAAGAAGGCCACATAGTGAACCTTAGATTTACATATCCAACGAGATATCTTAGCTAGGTTGCAGCAATTTCAAAGATTTCCTTGGCGTTATGTAAGCTCTCTGCGGTCCCTCTAATACACTCAATAACCCACAGGATCGACTGTTTGTACTTCATCATTTGGCAGTCCAATTGTGACTTTATAATCTTTAGGTATTCTATCATGGAAGGTGTATTAAAATCCTTTGCAAGCACTGGTAGCAATAAGCGGTGTAGCTTGGGTAATCATATTAGGCATTATGGAGTGCTATTTTAATAACAAAGTCTCATATGGAATTATCACCCATGATTACCTGGGCTTGTGACAAAATCAGTCAGAGAATCTGATGACGGTTGCTCTTGGTAAACTGAATGGTCATGAATATAGCCTTTCAAGTGGCCATGAATTTTGGACATCCAAACTTATATAGGACCGCATTTTATAGAACAAAGAAGGTCCAATGTAACTTAGGTAAGTAGGGAATGATCAGTCTTGACTATAATCATCTAAACAAACAACCATGGTAGTGGATTTAAAAAAAGTTATTGGCTTCATGCATTGTCACTTTGAACATTTTTTATATAAGGATTTCACACTCCTATGATTGCCAATACTTAGGAAGATTAATTAGAAAATATTGCTGGAATCATTGATAGAAATTTCCTGGTCCAGGCGTCACTGACGCAGTACTAGTACAAGGACCTAGGTACTATCATGGTGTTGACTTGGTTTAGGAGCTGGCATCTCCACAGAAGGTTTCAAAGCAAACAAAGAAGTTGTCATTGAAAAAGTAGGTTGTCGCATTGTCTCTTGGGTAGACCACTCTTTTAGAGGTTCTAAAATAACTTTGGCTTATCAGGGAGATTTGTTCGATGAGGCCAAAGACATCTTCTGTCCTGTACATCACTTCAATCCATCATTCCCAGGTGGTTCAAATTCTCATGATATCAAAGGAATGGTTGTTTGACTGTTATAATTCCATGAGGTCTCTCCACATATCTTGACAATAGTCCAAAAAACATCCAATTCATTCTTGTTGGAGGTCTTCATATTACAAAGTTTGAAACTTGTGATATAATTAAATGTTTGACTGAAGGTAATTTCCGCTATCATGTTGGAGCAACTGAACTAATCCTCTTAATACCTTTAATCCTGCTGTATGGTAACCTTCTAGTTTCCTATCTGTTGTTAATCATACAGAAGGCAATTGGTGGTCACAAAGTTGCCCTCAAATGTTGTGCAGCCCCTCCATCTCATGTTAAGTGTATTGATTGAGTCCCTTAACCACCTCAGCCTTAAATTAGCGTCCCACATAGTGCACAGTTCTGTCCAACTTTTTTTTTTAAATTGAGTCATGCTGTCTATACACTCATTGGTGAATCCTCAGTATTTCATAGCTTGATATCCTACGGCCAACATATTCTGGGTCAATTGAATAATAAGTTTGTACATTCAATGCAAAAGCTGTATACTAAGAATATGGTTGTTGTTAATCACCGGAGAGAAACCCTGGAAGCAGGTCTCTAATTGCCTATTAAAGTTCCGCAGTGCTTCCACACTTTGCACTATCTGTTGTAAACTTCTGTAATCAAGGCGTGATGGCGAAAAATGGGCATTTGGGAATTTTTTACGGTGGGTTGGAGATATCTACCACGAGATTGCCACATCTGGGCTAAATTACTAGCTTTTTACACTAATTGAATATGGCTTAGAGTTTCAAAATGCCCATATTGCAGAATGAGCTGGTCCCAATTCTGCTTCCAATAAGTTTAGGCAGGTACTAGGTCAGAGTATTTGTGAAAAAGATATTTAACCCCAAAAGTAACATCTTTCAATATGTCTCAGCAGTTCCATGGTGAACATATAATTTTCAAAGACTAAAAACAGGGGAATACTATAATTCAATTTCCTTTAGTAACATTTGTCTAGGAATACTGAAAATTGACTTATCATTACTGATTGGTTATTTTCTCCATCTCCTCCTTTCTGAATCAGTTCCATCATGAGGTTTATAATTTCTTCATTTTTTTACTACAGCCCCCTGTAGTGAGCACCACTTATGTAGTGCAACGCCCCTTTACGCAAGAAATGCACAAGTAAATAGTTGTCACAATCCAACTTCTTTGCTTATGATATAGAAAATCCACGAAGCAAGCTACATTAATCTCTAGTTAGAAAATCTATGGCTAAGATTCTTACGATTAAATTGTAACTTAGAAAATAAGAAGAATCCTTTATTTTGAGTAACTAAGCAATATTTATAGTTGAACCACCTCATATAAGATTCATCAGATCTCACATGATAATGACTTTTTCTTATAGTAAAAGTGAATATGAAAGAAGTTGATCATTGAGAAAAATTTGAATAGGGGGTCATGGGATCAGATTTAATGCAACTCAACTAGAGTAAAATCTAATATTGGGTGTGTAAAAATTTACTGGTTGGGTTACAATTGAAAAACAACCCCAATAAACTTATTACTGCTTAGGTTCAATCCTTGTGCACTTTGTCTGCGTTGTATAGTATATTGTATTATCGTTTGGTAATAGTATAATGACTACTATCCATAGTTGAGTGAAATTCTTTTATCTTGGCCCAACGCTTGGCCAGTATTTCCGCTTGAAATATTTGAGATGTCGTGATCTAGAGATTCATTCCCTCATTCTTTCCAACCCAATCTTCTTTGAGATTCTCTGGTGACAGTCTCTTTGGTCCAACACACAGTCAGCAGCAATCCCCAATTGTTTCTCTTTCTTCTCTAGATCCCCGCTCAGATCTTTACTTTTTTCCCAAAAGAGTCTTCCAATTATTGCACACAGCAATAATATCCATGAGAAGAATAGAACACTTTAAAAGCTGATAATAATTTACTACTTAAACTATATATATTGGATGAGAACTATTGAACTTCTTTAATATCTTCATAGTACTATTTTTGTTTTTTATTGTGAGTGAATTCTAGGGGAATTTATAGTGGGGATTTGGTCATCTAACCCTCGGTTGACACATCTTTGATAAAATGGCACCCATTGCCATTTATACCCATCCTCATACTGGCAGCGATGGTCTTTCCCATCCTGGCTAGGTCTTGTCATTGGACATCCTCGAGACCTAAACAGAAAGAGTCAGAAAATGTGTCCCTTAACGTTTTCCTCTCAATCCAAGCAAACCAACCATATTTGGCTAGCAACATGCTTAGGTAATGGGACTTATTACCCATTAAGGCAGATCACACACCAACTGATTGATTTGCTAGTTGCAGGTGGCATCACTCACCTTTTAACTTGCTACTCATTCCCAATCAGTTGGTGATGAAACCTGACCAATCCCATTCAGTATACTGATAGTTAATCACTATCAGATACTCCTATTTTGTTGGCAACTCCACCCAATGAGATCTTAAGTATTTGTCCAGATCAATCCATGCCGGATATGACCAGGAAAATATTCCAAAATCCCTCAACCATAGTTACTCCAAAATTTGGGTCAGCCAATTTCCAATTCACTTCGCCTTAGGGAATTATCCCCTAGCGATTTCTGGTAATCTAGCAGGCTGGGAATATGGGTAAAAATCCCAACACATCCCCCTCTTGCCTATATTTCCAGCAAGAAAAGGACTGGGGCATGAGAACACTGCTTCATACAATCAGTCAAATACTTCATTGGCTCAAGCAGAGTATGATTGTCAATACTCAACGCTGCTTGTAATGATCTTCAGCATGAGGCGCTCTTCCTCTTCCTCCTTGCTATCGCCTACTCAGAGCGCAGTCCTCATGATCTACTGTCATGCTGGGCTGATCGATTTACTCATGACAATATTAGTCCCAGGATCCAGTTTACACCCCCTGTCAGTACATATGACCTGCTGTCATATTCAGGAGTCTTGGCCTGGCATCCTCAATTTCCTAATTTTCTCCTCGCCCTAGACAGGACTCTTGCCATTGATGTTCATTTCGCAGCTTAATTAAGAATACTTATTTATGTTTGCCCTTGTTATTTCTTTTAACCTTTTGACTCAAGTCATTCCTAATTCTTATCTTAAAGATCTTATCCCATTAATTATGAAATTAATTTCTCCAAAATTGGAGATTAATGGATTTTAGAGTGCATAATTTCGTCTTTCATAAAAGTCTGAAATCCCCCTCTTGTCCAGCTCATATGTCAAATTCTGATTCGCTGTACCAGCAGCTTCTAAACAGTTTGTCTGATCAAGATCTTTGGCTCTTCCAGCAGATGAGTTGGGATGCTTGACGGAACCTCTTCTATGGTCCTTCCAGGACTCACACGCATAGTCTGGCGCCAGCAGCTAGTCCTTCCATTGAATTACCAGAAACAGTAACCAACCCCTCCAAAACCAGGCTTGCGATCATTTTAAACAGCTCTTGGCTGATTCTTCCTCTGCTGTCAATTCCAGAGTTTGACTTTAAACTCTCCTGGATTTGGCTCCTTTCACAGATGCACCAACCATCACTGTGGATTCTCCAGAGATTACGCCTTTTTTTCTTGATTGCTCTTTTCTTGCTGGGTCAGACTTGCTTCCTGAGTTCTTCTTCTGACTCGGACAATACTACAAACCCGCTGTCTTGGCTACTGAGCTCACCATCAGTAACAGTATTCATTTTGAGCTCCCCTAAGCTGAATTCTGGGCTCAAGTCACCAAGGCTTTGTCCCTAGCGCTGAATCCTTCCAATCTTGAGAACATCCTAGATTGGGATACTGCAACTTATGCACTTTGCTGCGCTGGCCAAGTTTTTTAAAGTTGGTCCACAAATCTTCCAGCCTCTCCCAGGTTTCACTGCTCCTTCGGCTTAAGCTTCCAAGAGGCCCATAGTCATTGTATGCAGTATGCCATTCGCTCCCTGCATGACTATCTCATCTCCGGCATTCACATCATTATCTTCTGCTGATGGCTTTAGTAGGGGACATGATTCAGCAACCCCCGTCAAGCATCCCTTGTTTGCTGCCAGCTCATTGTCTGGTGTTCTTAATAAGCCCATCTTCTGGCGCTCAAGACTAATCTTTCAGCTCTGATACCATATTGGGATTACTTGGGGTTATTTGCTGACTGCCTCCTTTTATACTGTTGCTTTCCTCCTTGCTCTGGAGCCTTGCAATTGGCTTCTTTCGACATTTCAATTTACCTTCCCCTAGCCACTTTCTCGCAGGAATCTGCGTCCACTTAAAGGACTTGGTTTTGTGTAGGTCTAGCACTCACTAGCATTTAATCTTGCATCAATTTCGACAGGCTATTCATTCCTAATGTGATCCATCCTCCATCTCCCAAGAGGTGACATAGGCGGATTCATCTCAGTAATGAGGACAATTAATAAAAATAAAAATTATAAATCTATATTGGTTTTTTTCTATGCGGTTTACAATTTTTTTCCAATATTTTATATCAATATTTTATTTTTATTCTTCTTTTTTCCATGGGAATTGACAATTGTTTTGGTTAAGCAGTCCATCTTTCTTTATTTAACCCCCAAACTGGGTCCTGGGTACTTAAACCTGCCAGTTTTCTATGGTTCAGAAATCCTTTTTTGGACTTAAACATCTAGATTGATTCAGAGGTCCTTCTTTTTGACTTGACTAATCATCAGGACATGACCAACTTAATGGTTCATCAGTCCATTGGGAACTCTTTTGTTTTTTTTTCATTATATTGCTTCAAATACTTAGCATGGACTCAATTCACAACTCTTCCATCCAAGAGATTCTTGATGGAGTAGGAATCAGTCGCCAGCTTGGTGATAACTTCAAATGGACCCAACCACAATGCATCCAGTTTGTTTCTTCTTCCAAAACCATGCATATCGCAATAGGCCACTCTTTCACCTATTCAATTTTCTGCTAAGGCTGGTCAGTTCTCATTGTCCATTGATTTTTCTTGTATCCTTTTCTTCAATTTAGTATCATATGCTTGCAATTGTACGGACAAAAACGTCCCAGTTTTTGACCGCCATCTTGCCTTTGGATCAGTGGATTCAAAATTGGCGCAGACATATTTCCCAATATGATTTCGTCAAGGTAAGAGTTTTGACTTCACGTACTCACTAATTTAACCTCAGATGTAGGGTAATTCAGAAACATGAAAAGACGACACAGGTAAGTGAGGGTTTTGACCCCAAAATTAACCTTGTTTTATTTATTAACAAAAATAAGCACGCTGATGAATGTATCCTGATGACATAGGGCACCACAAAAAATGCTAGGAAAAAACCAGAGTATTCAGTAGATCAGTTCGCCACCAAATCTCAACTTTTTTGTTAAGGAAACAAAATTAGTGCCACCGCAGGATTCCAGGTAAGACAAAGCAAGAGTGGCCCCGTGGCCACTAGAGTGACCCATGCGATGACAGGAAACAAGAAAGAATTCTGAACTGAGTTCAGAATTACATGGGCTTGATTTTTTAAGGTCGCTCTTCTGGGATGTCCCTCCACATTTTTTTTGTGCTCCAGGGAGCATGAAGGATATATCAGGAGGGGCACAGCCCAGAGCTGAGCATGCATGAACCTCAAAACCCCAAAATGGCATTTTAGCTTAAAATTCAGAAATCCAAATTTCGAGTCAAAATGTAACAATTGGTTTGACCTGACCATTACAGCAATTCCATATTAATTAGGATATTCGTCATTAAGTTCAAGTACTGTTCAGCACTCATCCCCAACTTTGGTTCCACCACCAAATATAAAATTGGTGGCAATGCGGCCTTTCTACCATACAACAACTCAAACGGCATTTTTTCTGTTGCCGTATGATGACAGATATTGTAGGCAAACGTCACTGAACTCAGGTATGTTAGCCGCGTGGAAGTTCTTCCTGCGACCAGCTTCCTAAGCGTCATGGCCAGCGTTCAATTCACTCTTTCTACTAGTTCATTCATCTCCAGCTGGTAGGGTACTGACATGACTCCTCTGATCCCCATTATTTCATTCAATTTTGGGATCACATGAGATATGAAGTTTGTCCCATTATCACTAAGCAGTACCTGCTGACATCCATGTCAATATACTACTTGATCCAGGATGAACTTCACAGTGCTGGTAGCATCTACTTTTTCCAGGGCCTTCATCTCGACCCATCTTGTCAGATGGTCGATGTCAACTTTTATGTACTTGACTCACCCTGTGCTCATCGTCAGCGGTCCCATTACTTCAATGGATACCATATGCCAGGAAAATCCAGGGTGGACCAGTTGGTATCCACTTGTATTCTTATGTGGCTTGTGCAGCTGGCACTCCACGCAACAAGCTAGATAGTCCACGACATTGTAGTTGATTGACTCCCAGTAGTAGTACTGGCGAATATGATCAGTTGTTTTTATCAGGCCTCCATGCCTGACAACCTTATGTGCGGCTTGAAGGATAGCTGCTCTTTCTGATGGCTTTGGGAATAATAACCACTTCCCGTTAATCATCTTAAACACTTTTTTTCATTTATGGTCTTAGTGTTTTCACATCACTTTCTGAAGCACACCTTGAATTTCTCGGGGCTTGTTCCCAATTTCTCTGTCAACCATTCTCTGGAATAGCTCATTCGCCCGCAGGTATACCATCTGGTCCATTGATAACCGCAATAAGCCATCCACATTCTGGAGAGGCCCCCGCTCATTGGAAAATCTTTTAATTGTAAGCCTGTAGCTTAAGTGCCCATTGGGACAGTTTTCCTTCTGGTTCTCTCAAATTAGGAAGCCAATGCAACGAGGAGTGGTCCGTCACCACTATAAAGTACATCTCATGCATATACACCTGAAACTGCTTACAGGCGTAAATGACCGCAAGGCATTCACACTCAGTCATGGTATAGTTCTTCTCAGTGGCTGAGAGTGTCCAGCTCACATTGCCACCATATGTTCGTCCCCATGTTCATCTACTTGGCTTAGTATGGCGTCAGTCTCTGTCAATGAAGCATCAGTTTGTATATTAAACTTTCAATCAAAAATTCAGATAATTCAAAATCGGAGATTCTATTAGATACTGGCGTAGCTCATTGAAGGATTCCTGCGCTTCTTCATTCCATATGAATCTTTTTTTGGATTCTTCAACAGATGGAATAAGGGCTCAGCTATTTGGGTGAAGTCCCAAATAAATCTTCTATATTATCTGATCATCTCAAGGACACTTGGATGTCTTGGACACTCTTTGGCACAGCCATCCGCTCTATGACTTCTATCTTCTGGGCTTGTGGCTGCAATCCACTAGAGTAGATCATGAATCCCAGATATTCCAACTCTTATTTTTAAGATGTGACACTTCCTTGGCTTAATCTTCACGTTAGCCACGGACAGTCTCTTAATACTTCTTTCCAAGAGGTTTAGGTGATCAGTAAACGTCCTACTGAACACATTGATACTTTCCAAGTATACCAGGATGCACGACAACTTCAAGTCGCTCAGTATAGCATACTTTGCCCTCTGGAACATTGCAGGCGCATTACATAGACCCTGGAGCATCTTTGTCAGTTGGTATAGCCCCTGCATTGTAATAATAACGCACATTCTTGGTTCTCATTTGGCAAGTCAATTTGCCAATATCCTGAGAACAAGTCCATCGCAGAGAAATCGCTTCTCTCAATCAATATAGTGCATCGCCAATTCTTAGTAGGGGATACAAATCCTTCTTTGTAATCTTATTCAGCTTTTGGTAGTCAATCACAACCCAGATAGAGCCATACTTTTTCTTCACAATTATAATTGGACTCACCCAGGGACTTGACGATGGAACTAGAAGCTCATTTTTAACTAGATTAACTGATTTCATCTTCCAAAACCACTTTTGGCTGCTTTTGATCATCAGATTGGTCTCATCCTGACTGGCAAATTTTCCCAGTGTCAACATTGTGGATAACATCTCTTGCACATCCCAAATCAAGGTCATCATGAGCATGTACTTCCCAATACCTTTTAACAATTCAAGCACCTCCTCTTGCTGGACTTCCAACAGATCAGCGAGTTTCTCTTGATCAACAAATAGGTTGACACTCTTGGTTACCCCAGCTGGTAATCCAATCTCATTTAGAGTCCCAAAATCATGGAATCTCCTCAATTTGGTATTCAGGATTTATAGTCGCTTCTTAGGTCCAAAACTCATAGTCTATAAAATTGATATCTTATATTTTATATCTTATATATATATATTGTATTTTTATTTTGCAATGTGACTTGAAACCTACAAAAAGGTACAGAGGTCCTTCTTTTCCCCTTATTCCAAACTGGGTCCTATGTACTTAAGCCCACCAGCTATCATGGTTCTCTATATTATCCTCTTAAGATTTAATTATCCATTTGGTTCAGTGGTCCTCTTCTAGGACTTGACCAAAATTTCAGGACATAACCATTTAATGGTTCAGAGGTCCGCTGGGAACATTACAAATATTTTCTCTTAGGCTCAATACTTCCAATTAGTATTGACCTTCACTATAAGACCAGCAGCGCTTTTTCTTCACATATAGGCTACACTTGCAGACTCTGGCAATCCTCTAGAATATTAGGCCTTTATTCCCGACAGGTTATTCATCCGATGGGTCTTAATTTCATCTCTTTACATTGGCAACTGATGCTTTGGATCTTTATACTCATTAGCAACAGTTCCGTCTCATTGTTCAAATCATTTTTCTCCTGAAAACTATTTTTGGCATTCATTGCCATCTTTAATTACACAGGTTGTTCTGGCCTCGTTAGCTTCATCCAATTTTGTCTGAATTTATTAACTCGTCTCTAGCAACTTCTGATCATTGGTTGAGTGTTATTGAGTCAAATGACTTTCTCCAATACATTGGATCAATCATTTCCTGTTTTGCCTTCATATCTTAATTGGTATGGCAATCCAATTCTCTTAATTGATTGCTTCCTATTTCATACAATTCCTCATCTAAAAACTCACTCCTCAAGACTATTTAAAGCGGACCCATTTTAATCTAAGTTGATCCTACTATTCCTCGGGACTATTTCCAGTGGACCCTATTAACCCAAGTTGGCCCTGCTGATACTCTTTATCTCATGTAGATGTTTGGTGGAACAGGTTTTCTTGCAGCACTAGATAGTTCCGTATCTAGGCTGCAAGTTATTTTCCCTGGTAATGAATTTCTTCCAAATGCTTCACTCAGAGCTCCACTTCTGAGCTGGGTGAACACCAATGAATGTGATTCACTTCACGTTCTATCTTCATTAAAGTTACTTTCCTTAGTAACTTATTTTCAGAATTAGAAACGTCTTCATTGGACATCACGTTCTAAGTTCTTCTAATCAACTACACCCTTTAGTGAGCACCAACTTGTAAAATTATCTGGTTTGGGTTATTATTTGCAAACACCCCCAATAAACTTATTACTGCACAGGTTCGATTCTTGTGCACTTTGTCCGTGGTGTATATTATATTATATTATCAGTTGATAATAGTATGACGACTATTATCTGTAGTTGAGTGGAATTTTTACATCTCAGCCCAACGCTTGGCCAGTATTCCCACTTGAAATACTTGAGATGTCGTGACCTAGGGATTCATTCCCTCATTCTGTCCAACCCAATCTTATCTGAGATTCCCTGGTGACAGTCTCTTTGGTCCAACACACAGTCAGCAGCAATCCCCAATTGTTTCTCCTTCTTCTCTAGATCCCCGCTCAGATCTTCACTCTTTCCCAAAAGAGTCTCCCAATTATTGCACACAGCAATAATATCCATGAGAAGAATAGAACAATTTGAAAGCTGATAATAGTTTACTACTTAAGCTATATATTGGATGAGAACTATTGAAATTCTTTAATATCTTCATAAATACTGTTTTATTAAAGGTTTTTATTATGAGTAAATTCTAGGGAATTTATAGTGGGGATTCGGTCATCTAACCTTGGTTGACACCTCTTTGATGAAATGGCAGCCGTTGCCATTAAAATCCTCATCCTCATATTGGCAGCGATGGTCTTTCCCATCCTGGTTAGGTTTCATCATTGGACATCCTTGAGACCTAAACGGAAAGAGTTGGAAAAGTGTCCTTGCTTTCCTCTTGATCCAAGCAAACCAACCATATTTGGCAAGTGAAATGCTTAGGTAATTGGACTTATTACCCATTAAGGCAGATCACACACCAACTGATTGATTTGCTAATTGCAGGTGGAAACACTCACCTTTCAACTTGCTACTCATTCCCAATCAGTTGGTGATGAAACCTGACCAATTCCAATTGGTACACCTGATAGTTAATAACTATCATATGCCCCTATTTTGTTGTCAACTTTACTTGACGATATTTTAAGCATTCATCCAGATTGATCCTCAACAGATCCAACCAGGCAAATATCCCAAAATCCCCTGAACATAGTTACTCTGAAATTTGGGGCAACCAATTTCCAATTCACCTCGCCTTAGGGAATTATCCCCTAGCGATTCCTGGTAATCTAGCAGGCTGGGAATATGGATAAAAAATCCCAACAGGGTGGGATCATAACACAACATTGATTGCAAACAGGAATCAAATCAATTATTATCCAACACCTCACTTGGACATTTTGGCTAAATTCTAAATTCTATTACTAAAATTTAATTTTAGGTGATCCAACCAGGGGATAAGACTGAATTAGTGAAGTGTATTTAAATTATTGGGAAATGAGGACAAAACCCAGAAAACCTCCACACATGGAATATGATAGGCCAGAAACTCCATGGACAACCTTGCTATATGCTATCTTAGTTCAGCAATGGTGCACAACGCCAAAAAATCAAATTTTCCCCTACCAAAGTTCATCTATCATTATCAAACTCGGGGATGCAGTGGCAGTGAGTACACTTTCTACCACTAAGGTACCCTCCCCTTGGACATTTTGTCTAAATTAAGGAGAGAATATCCTATCCTATAGCCATATTCAACCAGATCAGGCTGTAATGGGTCAATAAAATCCTTGATCAATGAACGGGTTATTCAACGCAACTCATAGTTGGCCCCAGACAAACCTTAAGCATTAAAGAGTTCATGAAAAAATTGACTCTTATGATCTAAATATCTCCCCAACCATTTAAGATAACAAACATAGATCTTATGATCTCTCACCAAAATCCTCATTAATCCTCTTGACCACAACAAACACTTACATATCTATGGAGACCTAGGCCTCAGGTGTAAGTCCTAAGACTCAGACTCTACTCCTGGACCATAAACAATACTGTCAAATTCTGGAAGGGGTTTACACTCTCTTGGTGCTAGTTTGCACAGGATTTGACAACGCAGCAGCAACAGGAGTATAAAACTTTATAACTGCTATGGTAAATATGGGGGATTTTATTAACACCAAAGGAATAGAAAATGGAATAGATAATATATACTAAGAGAACAGGGATTTAAGTTGTAATGGTTTAATAGTGATCTTGGATGGGTAAAAACCGAACCAACTTATGATGACACTGTATAGTAATTAAACTCACTTCAGGCTCAAAGTGCAATACGCATTAAATTCAATATTAGGTTCAAGCCAAATTATAAAATATGGTCGTTCTACCTATTATGCTCTCAAATTTCACCTTGCTAAATCAGAAAGGGCCAATATAGGGTTGAGAGTGGGTAGGACAAGCCCATGAGGTGATGTTTTAATGGTCTTAAGTTAATCACCATGTGAGAAAATATCTGCACCTTTTTGGGACCCCCTCCAACCCTACTAAAGAGACTGGTCTCCGTGGTGTGACATGAACTAGATTAGTGGTAAGGCAGAAAGGGACCTCGAGATGAGCTCCTCTGATTCCACTGATGAGCTGGAATATTCCATCTACCCAAAAAACAAGCCATTTAACTAAGTCTTATTAATATTGATGAAAGTACTGCCCCAATTCAAAAGATGCCACTGCTAAAAGCCAGAGTCTTTTGGCTAATTATATCATAATTTTCATCCAAAATGCTCTTCTCACAATATTGGACCTGCAATTGTCCAACATCACCCCTTCAAGAGCGTTAGGGGGAATAAAGGCGTAAAAACCAGCCATGGACCCAGTTGATGGTGACTATAGAAGCAAGGGATTTGATAGAGTATTCATCCCCTCGCTTGTATGTGACTAAGAATGGTCCCTCCCAGATATTTCTGAGCTTCTCACTACTAGGAGTGATCCAATTGTGTTAATAAAGCACCAAGTTGGATATTTTGGAAGGATGTAAGAAGGGCCCAACTCTCATTGGCAGCTTGACCTTCTTTAGTAACAGTCTTCTACAAGTTAGTCATAGCCTCAGACTGTAATTAGATAATATGCTGGGCTATTTTTTCATGGCTTGTTCAGGATATGTCCAGTCAGAGAAGATACTTTGTCCAATAAAGCTGGCAACCCAGGTTCATGCTCATATAAAACGTGGAAAGGGGACATTTTAAGGATATGATAGTGACTAAAACAATAGGCTATAAGCACGCTGGGTAAGTAGAGGTCCCAGTGGAGAGGGTCTGAACAGCCATTTTCTGGAGTAAAGAAACCAGGGTCTTATTAACTCTTTCTATGGCACCATTAGTGGATGGATTATAGGGGGCTAATAAGAGTTGTTATGTCCCCATGGAGGTGTTAAGAAGCTTTACAACTCAGGAAATGAAGTTTTTTCCATTGTCAAAAAGGAGGACCTGGGGCAACCATGTCACGTGAAGATATATTGATGCAAGAAAGTATCCGTGGCTTTTTCAGTCTGAGTGGGGAGAGCCGCAGCTTCAACCCATCTAGTGAAATAATCTATGCCAACCAAGATATATTGATTGCCCCCAGTAGTCTGAGGGTGAGGACCTACCACATCCAAACTTATGTTGTGGAAGGGTTGTTGGACGTCGTAGGTTATTACTGATAATGGGTCTTGAAGCTGGAATGGTTTTTTCAGGTCAGACAAGCATTTATGACCTCAGCTATGGTCTCCACGATGCCCTCCCATTGATACCGCTCTTTACCCACTCATAGGTTTTTCAGACTCTGCCATGGCCCATGAAGGTGTGAGACTCCATGTCACTGGTAATTTCTCAGATGGCCGGAGATAGGGCAACCAGTTTACTCCTACTTTCTTGTATAACTTCCCGCTCTCCACCTTCGGTGTTATGGGAGTGTCGTACTAGAATCTTTTTTGCTGGCTTATCTTCATCAGCCAACGTCTCAGGAGTCATGAGGAGGACATGCAACCTCTATGCTTCTATATTGTCAAGGTGTAGGACAGACATCCATTTCAACCCATCAGCGTTCATATGACGCGTTCCAGCTTGATTTTAACTGTCATATCGTAGTGCAGAAGCTTTAAATCCCAGAAAGCCAACCGCACAGTGTGGTCCTTCATACTTTGTAACCACTTTAACGATGCATGGTCAGTAATCACTTTAATGAAATTCCCATATAAAAAGGCAATAGTATTTGACAGCAAGCAAGATGGCAAGCACTACTTTTCAGTGACATTGTAGTTGCGCTCAGCTTTTGAGAGCATCTTACTGAAATAAGACGCAGGATGATCGAATCTATTTTCATCCAGATGAGCCAAGATAGCTCCAACGGCATAGTCAGAGGCATCCATGAACAACATGAAAAGCTTGCCATAGTCAGGGTGGCACAGTATAAGCCTTTTTTGAAATAGTGCATTCAGGGTCTCAAATGAGGCCTTTTGTTCAACACCCCAATAGAAGGGGTGCCCTTAGCAAAGAGACGTACAAGGGGCTCACTAAGCTGGGTGAACTTGGGATTGGACTGATGGTAATACCTCATCATGCCCAAGAATACCTGGATGTCGCAAAGGGTTTTAGTTGCGGGAATCTTGGATATTACTTCAACTTTATCTTGTAGAGGTTGTATACCATCTTGTGTGATGGCGTGCCTAAGGAAATCCAACTTTTTTGGAAGAAAGTATATTTAGATGGCTTCAGTTTTATGTTGGATGCCTGAAAGCAGTGAAACACCTCATTTATGTGCATGAGATGCTTGTTGAACGTTTTGGAGAAAACTGTGATAACATCAAGGTAGAATATCACACAGCTCAGCTTAAGTTCCTGGAGAATGTGATCCATTTCTCACTGAAAAGTAGCAGGCTCATTACACAACCTCTGAGGTAGTTGAATGGGTTGGAACTAACCCTCGCTGCAGATAATGGCGCACTTCTATTGATCGTGTTGAGAAAGGTCCATATGCCATTATCTTCTAGCTAAGTCCATGGTGGAGAAGAATTTAAACCCAGAGAATTGGGCTGAGCGTCATGAATGTGGGGGATAGAGTAATTGTTCTTCTTTGTGAGGCTGTTCATTTTGTGGTAGTCCATAGTTACCCAATAGCCTCCATTTTCCTTTTAATCAATAAAAGCGGGGATGACCAAGGGATTTGAGAAGGCATAAACAACCCAGCGTCCATAAGCTGTTTGAGCTCCGTCCATATCTGTAGTACCTCAACTTTGGATATGTTATAGGGGTTGAAGCGGATAGAGCGAGTATTCCAAACATCAATGGTATAAGTCCAACATTTCATGTGCCCATGGTCAGTGTCAAAGGTAGAGAAGATGTAGCTATAGGACTCCAAGGTGTGAACCTTGTCAAGCTCATCTGGGGGTTAGATTATCAGAAATATGGACATTTGGAAAAATGCATAGCGATTGGTCTGCAATTAAACCCATATCAGACATAGATCCAATACAGTGAACTTGTTTTATTTCTTCAAGGGGATCAAAATGCCTTTTGCGGTCTCCTGATGCTTTTTTACAACCATATCCTTCTTAGTGAGATTACCTAGCAGAAGGTTGATAGGTCCTTGATAGTCAGGGTCTAGCATGCCCAGCAAAACTCTAGGTTATAAAGGACTAACTCCGTCAATGCTGGTTAGGTGCAATAAGAAGTTGTGGGGAATATGTAGGGTAATCTTAGTTTCAACTACCCATTGTTCACCTGCTTTAATTACTTCTTCAGAAGCATAGAAAGGGATATCATCAAGGGCGTCCAATGAATGAGGCAACATTTTTGTATACCGTCCTGCAGTGATGTAATGCAAAGATAAGACGGAAGAGGGGAACTCAAATGTGCAAGCATAATCTTTCTTGTTTAGCTCAGCATTTTTTAAAATCAGAGGAGCCTCATATTTAAGCAAGGAGAGATAGCCCTGATTCAAGTTATTAGCCCCTTATATTCAAGCATGAACTGGGCATCAATGAGTAGATAATAGTATTTGTTGGCCAAGGCCATCGCTGGAACTATAAGAGGAGCTTCGGTTTTTAGCACTAGTTGTGCTAAACCAAAAAGGGGGAGCCACCATGCATAAATGTTTGCGAATGAGCTTTTAAAGGGATTATTAGAGTTAAAAAATAACTAATATAGCCCCTAAAGTATCATCCTAGAAAGCCATATCAGAAGGTGAGGAAGCTTTAGGGAACTTTTGTCCAGCGTCCGTTTTAGCTGGCAGACCATGGAGGACAACATTGGGGTTGGGGCATCAGCAACATGTGGCATAAGGTGTTATAATTTTGGGTTTCCTTTGTTAATGAGGCCGGCGGTGTCCATTGCCTCAACTTATTAAGCAAGGTGATGCTCAGCAAAAGTGATCAGAGCAGGCACACAAGTGAAAGAATTGACACGCTGGTCAGTTTGGGGATAATTGGTGTCAAACAAGAGATTTTTTTACTAAATTGATACAAGTGCGGTTTGCTCCAAAATCAAGCTCCTCAATTTTATATTCCACATCTTCATCAAAATCATGGAGGAAATATGGGATGGGAATACCCTCAACAAGGGGTTCCATCGCCCCATGAAGATGTTGGCGGAAGAGGGTGTTGGCTGGAGCAACTGCTGCTTCTACCGCCATTTTGTTAATATTTTATAATCAGAGAAACCGTTTTTATATCTAAAATGGTGGGGACGCGAATTGGAAGGATTTGCCAAAAATTCCTCAAGGAAAAATTGGGCTTAACATTATAAGGCCGATCTGTATCATCAATCCATTTGAGCGCTTAGAATGGATTTAAATCAGCTAATGCCAGGACAGCCACTGGAGTTGCGCAGTAACAGATCCTGATTGGCTGCAAACAGTTGATCATGGAAGCTGAGCTAAAACTGTCTCATCCATCAGCTCAGGATTCCATAAAATTTGACCAAATTTTTAAAATAATTAAAACCTGATTGGCTGCTTCTTTATAAATGCCAAAATTAGCTGATGTTGGGATGGGAGGAATGTGCCTCACTCAAAAAATTTGGGCGAGGCAGAAACCAGCTTGATGCCAGAAGGAGGAGCGGTGGAATAAGTGGAGGCAGAAGCCATGGGGCACTTGCACTTCAAAAGATATAATTTGAGACACAAGGGCCATAATGTGCAGCCATTTTTGATATGTTCCCAAAGAGGGTGATCAGGTGCGGATCTGATCACAGTGCAGGGGGAATCATGAGGTGGGTATCATGATGGAAAGGGCAGATTGTTTCAAAGGTGTGAGGCCCTGCCAACTGACCCGTCCCATTGGAAATCACAAACTGCAAGATGAGGTCTGCACTGTAAATGGCCAAACCCTCCATCAGTTTGTGGCAAAGGCTTTTTGGGGGAGAGAAATGATGGCAACCTGGCAAACTAGACTACCAAAGTGGCCACATCTGGGAGCTGCATGTAAACAATGTGAATCAGGATTTTTATAAATTATTGGAAGCTTAGATGCTGCCACTGCATCAGCTTCTGAGCGGAAGCAAAGAACAAAATGCCCCTTAGAGGGGCGGAAGTCAATATAGCCAGCGGGTTTAAAAACTGCTGTGGACATCTTGATGATGGCCATGCTTGCATATGGGAAAAGTTTCCCATATTCAACCAGAGGCCAAAATGCAAATTTCTCTGTGGGAGCACAAGGGACTCTGAGCCACGCTTGGGAGCTTGTGAGGTGGTGGGCCAAGTCCTTAGGGAGGACTTAACGCCTGATAACATTGGGAGGGCTAGAAGAGCCAGTCTGAGTGCGCAGAAGCGGTGACTAAAAGATGCCAGATGGTGGTGAACTACCACCCCAAGCTGGGTTAGCAGGCGTCGATTGCTTTGACATAGGTAAGTTTTGGCTCATTTGAGTGGTCGTTTTTTTGTTTTTTTTTTAAAAAAAATCCAAATTTGGCTTTGATGTAGTCATTGAAGGAAAGAAAGATCACAAGAGGAGCTTTGTAAAATGACTGGGCAGATAAGAGTAGGCTCCAATGGCGCAAATGTTGTTTGAACCCACAGTTCCAAACTCTTATTTATAGTTAAGGTCAGGGGCCATCTTATATTTTTCATAAGTTTGGATGAAACAACGTTCACAGGGGACCCAGTGTCAATAACATCCTTAACACAAACTCCATTAACAACATATTCCAATTTTTGTTAAAGTTCCACCCAAGTTGGGGGAAGATCAAGGACTTCCTTCAGCTGGAGTATATAAACAAGGAGTTTAGCACATCCAGGAATTTATCCCAGATAGCCTGAAGGGTATACATACTTTGAGTGGATCAGATCCTTGTGGCAATTATCTTGTCAGCGTCACTGGCGGTATTAATAACCTCCAGGCCTCTCAACACCTGATAAAGATATGTTTGATGAAGTATCCTAGCCACATCCACTTTTCCAGGTTTAATTGGTTGGGTACCTCCACTTCACCTAGAGCTCCTAAAACATAATGAATTACCTCTTCACCACCCCCTTCAGATTCATCATCAGAGGGGGTTATCATTGCGTGTTAGGGAGCCCACAGGGGGTGATGTAGGTTCATGGCATCCCTTATAGAAGGATAGGTCCTGTTGTTGTTCCTCCACCTTATTAACTTTTGGGGGAGGCGTTGGAATTGTCATGGATCGATTTTCGACCTTTAAAGTAGGGGTTTGTGCTGCCTCATGGAGAAAGGTTTTATACTAGAGGTAGATGGATGAGAGGTCGGAGGAGATAGTGTCATGGATGTAGGTGCATTAACTACACCATTGTGGATTGATCAGTGGCTGTAAGCTTTTGTGAAACATGCAGTTTAGCCGTTTGGACCTGGTCATTTAACACCTTGTTAGTGGGGATTCTTGGCACCCAAGAAAGGTGTTTAAAGTAAAGAGCAGGCTTTGAAACCACTTGGGAAGGCCACTCCAAAAAAAATGGGCAGGGCAAAGGGACGACTGCTTTCCTCAGCTGAGATTTTTGAGCTAAAGATGAAGGGGAGCACTGCACCATCACAGCCATTTCCATTGAAGTGGCTGGAGGGGTTAAAATAAGTTCTCTACTCGTAGCTTTTTGCATAAGTTCAATTTTATCAAAGTGAGCTGGCTAACAGAGCCTCTTTAATATCCTGTATTATACAGAAGATGCTCTTGACTTCAGAGATGTGCATTGCTAAAATGGGATGACACGCCATGGCAACTATGATAGCAGCAATGGCATAATATAGAGATAGAAATTTGGCAAGTAACTGAGGTTGAGCTTTACTATAGATTTTTCTCAACAAAAGAGGGGATCAATTCTCACTCTTGCAGGCTAGGGCACATAGAGGCCTGTTTTTGCCTTTGTAACTCTGTAAGGAGACAAAATTTATTGATAAACGCTTGTTCGCCTCTGCCCAGTTGCTAAGATTGGCCATAGTGGGAACCATGATCTCTTGAGCCATATGGCTCAAACCGGGGAGGATCTTGTTACGTTTTTGCTGGTAAGTTGCTCCTTAAATTGCAAATTCATATACAAAGAGAAAGGATGCAATACAGCCTTCGCATGTGATAAACTTGTCCCTGAATGGGGGTTTGTGGATGGTGGGAGCTGCTCCATAAAGGCCTTGAAAGTGGTGCAGTTCTAGCCTTTAAGTTGAGACAAGGCACTAGCTAGCTGTAGTTCTATTACAGTAATTAAAACTCAGCTGAAGCGGGGAGGTTGTGAGGGTTAGATTCCACACCAAGCTTTATTTTTAAAAAGACTTATTTGTGGTTTAAAGGCTCCCCTGTAGTGAGCACCACTTTCCAAATCCTGGTGGGGGGTATTGCTCACTTGGTGCTAGTTTGCACAGGATTCAACATTTCAGCAGCAACAGGGGTATAAAACTTTTAACTGGTATAGTAAAAATGAAGGATCTTAGTACCACCAAAGGAATAAAAATTGAATAGATAATATACTAAGAAAACAATTATTTGAGTTGTATGTGTTTTATTAGTGATCTTGGATGGGTAAAAAATAAACCATCTTAGGATGTCACTGCTTAGTAATTAAACTCACTTCAGGCTTGAAGTGCAATACGCATTTAAATTATTACTAGGTTCAAGCCAAATTAGAAAAATATGGTCGTATGACCTATTAGAGCTCATGAATCTCGCCTTGATTTTTGGAAGGGCTGATAGAGGAATGAGAGTGGATAGGACAGGCCCATGAGGTGATGTTCTGATGATATTAAATTAATAACCATGTGAGAAAATATCTGCACCTTCAGGAACCCTCCAACCCTTATAAAAGGAGCCGGTCTCCATGGTGTGGCTTGAACTAGATTAGTGGTAAGGAATGGAGGGAACTTGGAAGAGCTCCTTTGATTCCACTAATGAGCAGAAATATTCCAGCTACCCAAACTCAAGCTATCTGGCTGAGTCCTAAAAAAATCATGAAAGTATTGCCCAAATTCAAAATATTCCACCGCAAAAATCCAGTGTCTTTTGTCCTTTTTATCATCATCTTCATACAAAACGCTCTTCTCACATTGTCAGACTTGCAATTTCTCCAACAAATAACCCTTCAGGTGTAAGAAGGATCTTAGGACCCTTGTAGCCCCCTATCCCAGATCACTATACTTGCTCATGTGGAAGTTGAGTGGTGAATTGCTGCCCTGACCTTTAAAGAACTTCTTAATCTTCCCCATTATCCTCTTTTATCCTATTTAAAAGATAGAAGGGGTTTTCAGTGAGGTGATTTAGTCTAAGGACTACAGCTGTTCTTAAGGACTCATCCCAATCATAATAAGACACTGCCAAAATGCCAGATATCGCCCAAACCTGTGAAAACTCCAGATGATCTATACCAAGCTCAATAAGCTGGATTGGGTCAAAAATAATAAAAGGATTGTGTAACAAACCCCTGGATCATTTATTACACCCCTGATAATATTCTAATCATCACCTTAGTAAGTATGGATTTACATTGGTAACATTGTAATTACTGTCTATTTATCCATGGATTGGGTTGAGCCTAGCACCAACCTCTAGGGTTGAGTGGCCTCAAGATATTTCGTATCTTTCTATGTTTTAGGTGCATGTGAGGCCACAAGATAGCCAGAAGAGCAGTACCAATACACCTGAGTTAGTAAACTCAAACGATCAGTAGAGCCCATTTAGGTGGCAGCATGGACTAACTCTTATTATAAATATTTAAGTTATGACAAATTAACCAATGAGAATGGGATGACAAGCAAATGGCAACACTGACAACTTAAACTTAGTCACTTAGTTAATATAAGGATAAAATTTGGAGAAAACAAGTTGAATTATATCACTGGTAGGATGACAAGGTCAAAATACTCTAAATTTACCATTTGATATAATTAAAATTTTAATACTTTCAGCTCTAGAAGCAAAGTGATCACCTAACACAAAATATGCTATTGCTATGTGGAAGACAACTGATTGTTGCCCAATGGTGCTGGCCACCGCTGGACCCCACAAACAATTTATTAAATTAAGGGGAAAAAATATTAGTAAATAAAAAGCTGATTCTATTTGTTTTCATTAGTGTTGGCATAGGGAAGAGAAACTAACCCTCTCAGTATTTTACTGTTCAGTATTAAAAATAATTAAGGCATTGAAGGGAATTCAATGGTAAGTTTGAAATGGCTTAGTATGGTCTAAATTAGAAAATATGTAAATGAAGCCTATCAGAGCACGGAAAACTTGCTTCACTTTGACTGAACAATGGATGAGGAGTTATATTTAGGAAATATGAACCTGTGGGGATACTATTTTATATATTTAAGCCAACCCACAATAGTGAAAATTTATAGCACCTTGGGGGACTCCCACCAAGCCTATAAAAGGGGGTGACCCCGCTTGGGTGTTTGTTTTGAGCTAGACGTGACCTGGAAAAGGAACCTCAAATGGACTCCCCTGGTTCCCCTCATGGTCCGGGCAATTCAACTGCCCAACTTTGTGCTATTTGCCTGTATAGTATATGGTAAAGAGTTACCCCAATTTTCAGGGTTACACCAAGAATCAACCAGGGTCTTTTGGCTGATAAAATCATTATTATTGCTTAAACCGCTCTTATTACAATTGCAAACTTGTAAATATCCAATATTTCCCTTTTGGCCTATTTTGACCCAAAACATTCTTTTCTTGAATCTGGGAGGTCAAATGTCTGACATCACACCTTAAGAACGTTGGGGGGAGAATAGGGCTATAGGAAGCGGCCCTGTACCTAGTAAATAATAATCCCTATAGCCAAGGATTTGATAAAGTATTCTGCACCTCTATTGTAGGTGATGACGAAAGGCCTTCCCAGATTGTCACAAGCTTACCACTTCTAGGAGTGATGCAATTATGATAATACAGATCCAGGTCAGACACTCGAAATGTAGGTAGGGGGTTTGGAGAACTTTGGCAGCCTGTCTTACTTTAGTCACCGTTTCAGCTAGATTGGTCATAGCCTCATCTTTAAGCTAAATGATGTGCTGAGCCATTCTTCTCATGGATTCTTGGGTTCCTCAGCTCTAGAGAATACATCTTTAGCTAAGAGGGCAGGTATTCCTGGTTCCCAACCATACAAGTTGCAGAATGGGGACATTTTCAAGATCTGGTACTTAATCTGGTATGCCATAAGAGCACTGGGTAGGAATTGATCCCAGTGAAGTGGATCAGAGGATGCCATTTTACGCATGATGGAGACTAAGGTTCCATTTGCTCTCTCCACGGTCCCATTAGTAAATGTATTATACAGAGCTGAGAAAAGTTGTTGGGCTCCCATGGAAGTGGCCAGGATTTTGACTACTCTGGAGGTTAAGTTCTTACCATTATCGCAGAGTAGTAGTTGAGGAAAGACATGTCAGTGAAAATGGTTTGATGTAAAAACATTGATTTGGCCTTGGCCGTTTGGTCGTGGAGAGCCACGGCTTCAACCCACTTAGTAAAATTGTCAATGGCTACTAGGATAAATTTACTTCCACCAGTAGTCTGTGGGTGGGGACCTACTACGTTTAAGCTGATGGTTTGGAATGGTTGTTGAGGGGTAATTGGCTGATTTTGGTATCTAGTTTCTAGAATTGGATTGCTTCTTACACGTGAGGCAGGCATCCAAGACTTTGACAAAGGTTTCCATAATTTCTTCCCAATAATGCCGATCCTTAATCCACTCATAGGTTTTCTTTGCTCCCCCATGACCTAGGGTGGAATGAGCTTCTAGGATAGCAGGTACACATTATGAGGGCTGAAGGTATGGCAGCCATTTTTTCCCAAATTTTATACAAATTTCTGCTATCCACTTTGGTGTTATGGGAGTGCCAGGCTAACATTTTCTTTAAGATATCATCCTTATCCTCCCATTCATTTGAGGTCATTAAGAGGTCATATAACCTCTGAGACTCGCTATAAACAAGTGAAGGACTGGCAGCCAAGTTAGCCCATCAACATCAATGTGATGAATTCAAGCACGGTGTTTGATCTTCATGTCATAATGCTGGAGCTTTAGAGCTCAGCAAGCTAACTGTTTCTTAGGATCCATCATACTCTGTAATCGTTTCAACAAAGTGGGATCTGTAATTACAGTGAAGGTGGTCCCATACAGGAAAAACCGGTAGTGCTTCACAGCTAACAGAATGGCAAGGCACTACTTCTCTGTGGCACTGTAGTTGCATTCCGCCTTTGACAGCATCTTACTGAAAATGGATTCTGGATGATCTACACCAATTTCATCTGGGATAAGATGGCCCCAATTGCATAGTCTGAAGCGTCATTAAACAATATAAAAGGTTTATTATAATTAGGATGCCTCATGATAGGACGTTATTGTAGCAGTTTCTTTAGCGTCTCAAAAGCGGCCTTTTTTTGGCACCCCACTGGAAAGGGGTGTTTTTTGTCAATAGCCAAACAAGGGGCTCACTGAGCTGGCCAAACTTGGGGATGAATTGATGGTAATACACCATCATATATAGAAATACCTGAGTATCCTGTACATTTTTTGGAGGCAATTTTGATTTTGCTTCAACCTTATTTTGGATGGGTTGGATTCCCTCTTAAGAAATGGGGTGGCCAATGAAATCCAATTTCCTTTGGAAGAAGGTACACTTTGAGGGTTTTAACTTGATATTTGAATTACATAAACGTTAAAAATCTTCTTCAGTTGATCAAGATGTTTGATAAAGATTTTTGAGAACACTGTGATGTCATCAAGATAGACGATGATGCAACTTAGCTTTAATTCCTGAAAGATCTGATCCATAGCATGCTGGAAAGTAGCAGGTGCATTGCACAACCTTGAGGTAATTGGTGTTGGAAGAGACCCTCACTGAAAATAAGAGCGCATTTCTCCTGGCATTGGGGAGAAAGGTCCATTTGCCAATAGCTGCTAGTCAAGTCCTTTGCAGAAAAGAAGTTAGAGCTGGAGAGTTGTGCCAGGGCATCATCAATGTGGAGGATAGGATAGCTATCCTTTTTTGTGAGGTTATTTAATTTGTGGTAGTTCATGACTACCCGAGGACCTCTGCTCTTCTTTTTTAATTAACAAAAGGGGGAAGACCAAAAACTATTTGATGGAACTAGTAATCCCGCTTCTAGAAATTGCTGAAGCTCCGTCCTCATCTGCTGTTCTTCCACCCTTGACTTGCGGTAAGGTTTGGACCTAATAGGTTGGGCATCCCCGACATCAATGGAGTGGCTACAGCCCTTCATGTGGCCATAGATAGTATCTAACCTTGAGAATATGTCGCTATATCCTTCTATTAATGCATGGACTTTTTACAGCTCATCTGGGATCAGCTTATCCGAGATATGGACGTTGGGTAAGGTATATACCATGTTATCCATGGGCAAGCCCAAATTCGTCGTGGAGCCAAAGTAGTAGATATGTTTAATATCCTCTATGGGGAACAATAAGCCTTTGCCAATCTCCTGGTTTATGTTTATAACCATGTCCTTGCCAGTGAGGTTTCCCATCAGAATAGTAATAGGCCTCTGGCAGGCTGGGTCTAATATCCCAGACAATACCCAAGGCTCCAAGGGGCTACCACCCTTAAGACTTACAAAGTGCAACAAATAGTGAAATGGATTTAGAGCATAATTTTTGTGTCAACCATTAGTTGCTCACCAAAATTAATAAAGACCTCGTCTGCAGCATAAAAAAGGGAAACCTTCACCCAGCATCCTCTGAATTGGGCAATTTCTTTGTGTTTTACCCAGTGGTGGAATAATGCAAAGTCATAGCTGAAAAGGGGTATTTAACCAGGCAATAGTATTCATTCTTACTGGGATCTTTATTGGATAAGACTAAAGGGACTTTATAGTTGAGTAACGATAGGAAACCTTGCTTCATGTTGATTATTCCCTCGTACTCAGTCATAAACTGGGTACCTATGAGCATATTGTAGGTGTTGTTCAAATCCACTGCTGGGGCTTATAAGATGAGCTTATCAATTAGAATGGGAAGGGAAGAGTATGCCCTTATGTCACGGGTGTTATTTGGGCCTGCAGTTCCAAATTCTTGATTGTACTCTAAGTCAGGCGCCAACTGTATCTTTTTGAAGAGCTTTGAGGAGATTACGTTTACTGGGTAGTCAGTATCCAGGATGGCCATTACCTGGACTTTTAGATGACCACTTCAACCTTGGTGAGTGTCCAAAAAAGTTAGGAGACAGGACCAAGACCTCCTTGAGCTAAAAAGTGGAGATTACTTTATAAGCAGTCTCAGGGTCATATCCAGGATGGTTTTCATAGTATGGACCCGCTGAAGAGGTCAAATCAAGCCTGCTAAGAACTGATCGCCATCTCTGGCAGTGTCAATGACTTTTAGACACCCTAGAATTAAGCTGAGGTATGTTTCCTCATATATGATGGTCTCATATACTCCTCCAGTGTTCAACCGATCAGGATCCTCCACTTCTGTGGGTGCTCCCAATATATTATAACTGACTTCATTGCAACCCCTTCAGATTCATCCCCAAGGGTATTCTCAACAACTGGCAAGGTTGCAATTGAGGTAGGGGAGACGGCCACATGAGGTTGGGTAGCTACCTTCTGACCATACATCTTCCAATCAAAACCATTTATTGTCACAGGGGTTACCCTTAGGGCGCGCAACTACCAGCCTGGCTGGAGAGAAAAACAGCGGCTTTAGTGAGCTTGTTTGGGAGCACGTATTGACTGCATTACAAGTATTAGACCTACAGGAGGGAGTGATATCTGTTTTAAGCCGCACTGAGGGAGCAGGTTTCACGGGGAGGATAGGAACAGGTGGGCTCACCCCCAAATGTTATACAGGCAAAAGCTCTTTAATGGTTAGAACTGAAGTACTCACCTCAGCTTCATTTATTGTTGCACATGAATGGAAATCAGCAACACTTAACAGAGCCCTTTTATGTCGCAGATGTTTTTGAAGTGGCGTTTCACTGAAATAATATAACTGGCGAAAGAGGGTTAGGAAGCTAACCCAGTTAACATGGCTGTGATAGCACCATCAAGCGTTAGCGTGTTAGATGTTGACAAACTCTGCTTATTGAGGTAAAATCGCTCAGCAAGGCAGCGGTCGTTTTTCCCACATACATGCTAAGGCACATAAAGGCCTGTTATCCTTGTTTAGACTCTGCTTTGACCCAAATTCAGCCAAAAGTGCCTCTTTCACCTCTTCCCGGCTATGCATAATGTCCATGTAAAAGACTATCATATCTTGTGCTAGACAACTTAAGCATGGAAGGATGTGTTAATTTTTTTGCTTGGCCGATGAACCTTGCATTACAGATTTATAGACATACAAAGATGAAGCAATGCTCCCTTTACCGGTAGTGAACTTGTCTTTTAGGGGTTTTTTATTGGGCGCAACTCAAGCTTTTTAGAAGGGATAAAGCACTTGTAAGTTGCTTTTCCAGGGCAACTATTATTGATATATCTGGAAGAGGAAAATAGAGGGTTCCTCAGTTTGTAAGCCTCCATCTTTTTGTTGATTTTTGTGGTTTACAGGTACCCCTGTAGTGAGCACCACTTTGTGGGAATCCAGCTTATTGTTGCTTGCTGGTGCTGGTCGCCGCTGTATTCCACAACCTATTTGTCAAATTAAGGAAAAAATTTAATAAATAAAAAGCTGGTTTTATATGTTTTAATTAGTGTTGGCATAGGGAAGAGAAACTAACCTCTCTATTCTTACTGTTCAGTATTAAAAATGTATACTTTTTTTTCGTTGCAATCACTTTTGCAACCTATTTAATTCAAGTCTGAATATAGTTTGATAATCTCACAGAGGAGATTAGTCTGCGCCCATGTCAGGGAGCAGTTGGGCAAGTAAGGTAAGAGGAGCAGGTGGAAGGCCCGCGGCCTCCAACATTCAAAAACGCCCCTAAGAAACCAGCGGAATAGACAAAAAGTTTAAAAAACTGGCGATCACTATTTCCCCAGAAATACTCACGTGGCAAGCACGATGCAACCAGTACATCAACACGCCACACTCCCATCCACTTTTGTCGGTGGAATATGGAGTCCACTTGTTTCTGGACATCCAACAAACAGCTTTAAGGGAAAATTTTTGTGAAGATATGCACACCTTTTTCCTGACCGCAGTGTACATCACACCTCACTCCATGTCACGTGGTTGGCTGGACCTAGGTTTCAAAAACAAAGAGGCAGCAGATGAGGCTGCTGCAGTGCGCGTAGTGGTTGACCTCCCCAAAGGGCAACAGGTCATTAAAACCAAACGCACCAGATGGACAAAATTAAACCAAATATTACTCATGTTTGACTTTTTACCTACTACGGTAAAACATGACATTTTGGAAAAACACCTGAAAGATGGTCTCGCCATATACGGCAAAATACAATCTTTCAAAATGCAACTCTTCACGCTGATGCCACACCTGTGCACCGGCAGAGCCATCACAGTTCTGACCTCAACTGAGGAGATCGCAAAGGACCTAACCCAGATCCCACACTACACTTTTATTAATATCAAAGGGCATACCACCCACCCATTCTGGGTGACTGTGGACAGCGCGCCCCCCATCTGCACCCACTGTGACGCGTTCAGCCATAAGGTGCACACATGCCCCACCAAGGAGGGCGTCACATTCCAAGAGCACCCCTTGGCGGCCATGGCCAGCGGAGAGGCGCACTACAAACCAACCGTAAGCACCAAAGGGGCTTTCCCATGGGGAGCACAATGCTGCTACCTACTGGTAAAGCCCATCTCCCTGCAAGAGCGGAAGAAGGCCAAGCAGGCCTGCAGGGCCGCGGCCAAGGAAGCGGCCAAAGCCACCACTGCTATCCCACACTCTCAACACCAGGAGGACATCAAAACCTTCGCGGCAAAAAGCAAATTGGGTATCCATCATTAATCATATGTGGAGGCCATGCCAATCGGGCCACCCAATCTGAGGATCTGATGGGAGATTCAATCGCACCCAATCATTGCAACCAAGCTCCGGTTGAAACTGACTTGGGCAAATCTGACCAGGAAATTTTTTTTCTATGACCAGAACGTTGATGCACCGCAATCACCCGCATCTGCACTGCAAAAAATTCGTCTGACATTGGGGAAACAAAAATTGAAGGCAAAAGCCAATGCAAACCTCTCTGCTAAAATCAACAAAAATCCTGATAGCATTGCTGCTAACACCTGCGCTGCCATGAAGGCCCATGGGTTCTAGAGGAGGCTAGTGGGCCCAGGTGCCCACCCCCTCGCACCTAAGGTGTGATGGGGGAAACCTTCACTTTAGGGACGTTGAATATCGCTGGACTCAAGGCCTCGCCATCACAAGCTAGGAAACTGAGTTTTTTACAACAAAATTTACCCATGGATATCCTGGCCATCCAGGAGTCCCACTGTCCGCGAGGTTCTGAGGAGGCTTGGAAATCCATGCTCCTACCATCCCTATCCTTATGGTCAGAGCACTATGGGGTGCTAGTTCAGAGAAACAATCTCTTAAAATTTGTATCATCAGAAACATTCCTAAATGGCCGAGTTCTAATTGTCACTTTCTCATGGGCTGACATAGCACACGTAATCATCAATAACTATGCCCCAAATGGTGCACGCGAGTGTCAGGAATTTTTCTCGCTGGTCAAATCCCTCCCGCTACCCCCAAACCTGTTCATAGTCAGCGACATGAACTGTTGGCTAAACACACCAATGGACTGGTGGCCTTCCTCACCCCACACCCCCCAGGGTCACATAGAACTGCGCGTTCTAAAGGCCACCCTTGGGCTAATGGATGCTCTGCTGTGACATGCCCCGCTGCTCAAAAACATGACGTGCCCCCATGTCCACAATGGCCAATAAAAGTCCATGACCTGTATCGACCTTATCCTGATGCTGGCAAAATTCCAACCCCACATCTCCCACTTCAAAACAACAAAAATGGAATTCTCCAACCATTGACTGGTCTCGATAACCTACCACCTACCCACCACAGTGGCCAGGGCCCCACATTGGTGCAAGCTCTGCCCCCCCCCTGAACTCGCGTTGCCAGGATTTTCCACTTGGGTGGAAGAAGCAACTTTGACAAAAGTGTTTGTAACACCGTTCTGCGCAGACCCCATCTCCACATGGGCAACCTTCAAAGAGGATACCATCCGCCACTCTTGCCACCTCTCCTCCAGATGCTCACAAGCCACATTGGCGACCATTTTGCGCGCTCTGGCAGAATTGGCACACCTGGAGTCCAATATCCCCACTACAGGATACAGCCCTGCATGGGGCTGGAAATGGGCAGAAGCAACCGCCCACCTCAACGCGCTCAAAAGACAACACAAACATCGGGTTTGAGTTCAATACAGGGCCAAACGCATCACAAAGGGTGACAAGTGCACCGCATACTTTTTTGAAAAAATTTTGCACCATGCCAGAGCATGGCCTGTATACAGGTGCAAAGATCGGACAATTCCATTGTGGATAAGCCAGCTGAAGTAGTAATCAAAACACAGAAGTATTACTCCGAGTTATACTGATCCAATCCAATTCAGCCGGCCAAAATGGCAGTATTTCTCAACTGAGCCCACATCTGCACCATATCTCGATACCTGGAAATAATGAATTTAATTACTCCAAACAAATTATGGACAGCTATCCACGGTGCACCTAACTGGAAATGCCCAGGCCTAGATGGCATCCCATATGAATTCTACAATAAATACTTCAAATATATATCCCCACTACTTCTTGCTTCACTTAACCAGAGCCTTTTTGGAAACGCGCCTCCTACCAGGAGGACATGAGGCCTTTACGGGCACACTTTTTAAGGAAGGGGATAAGCTAGACTTAGCCAACTGGCGCCCCATTTCTTTAACCAACACAGACACAAAAATTTTAACAAAAATCATGGCTAACCGTTTAGGGATTATAGCATCTGCCACCATCTCCCCAGAGCAATTTGGCTTCATACCCAGAAGGTCAATTTGGGATAACGTGCACTCTGTGGCTAATGCATGTCAGTCCACAGCCTCTGGGGCACTTGTATTCTTGGACCAACAGAAGGCCTATGATAGAGTAAACTTGGAATACCTCAGGGCCTGCCTCCATTAATTTGCTTACCCCCTCGCTTCATCAACTGGGATGCTGCTCACAGAATCTGCAACAATGGAAGTACGTGGCCCTGGCTTCGGAAGTAGTCCGCCCTCAAAGGGGCTTGTGACAAGGGGACCCCTCAGCCCACTCTTATACAACTTCATCCTTGACCCACTGCTGCGAAATGTGAATGCCCAACTCACTGGGGTCCATGTGCCAGGCCAAGCCTCAGTCAAGATGATGGCATTCGCAGATGATTGTGTGGTTGGGGTGTCTAATAATCAAGATGCACGCGCACTTGAAGCTATCATCCAGGAGTATTCCCGGGTAAGTAACGCGGCACTGAACGCTTCCAAAACTGAAATCATCCTCCTTGGTCGGACACAGAACTGCTGGGCCCAAGCAATTAGTTCCCAACCCAGCCCATCTGCTCGCACACGTGCTCGCCCTCCCAGCTCACTCCACACCGCCCCACTGGTGCTCCCCTTTGTGCCACGCCCTACCATGGGGCCAGTCCGCCATCTGGGCGTGTGGGTGGAGGCAGGCGGATACACATCAGCAGTAATGGAGAGTCGTATTCTAGACAACGTGATTAAGCGCATCGCCTCCCTCAGAGCCCAACCTACTTCCCTTACTGGTAGGGTCGTTTTGGCCAACTCTATGCTCCTCTCCAAAGTCTGGTTTGGAGCCCACGCCATCCCCTTCTCCCCAAGCTTCTTCAAATCCTTGTATGCCCTGCTGCAAGGATGGCTTTGGTCAGGCCGCCCTCCACTAGTATGGCTAGAGGTCATGTTTGGCCCTCACCATCAAGGTGACATGGGTCTGCTCGACTTCAGAGCCCATGCTGCCAAGATCTTGGGTACCTGGATAGCGGCCATCACCGCCCCTACGCTCCCCTCCCAACGCTGGTCCCGCGCGGCCCGCTCCAACTTCTCCTGAGCTTTGGGCCTCAACAACCCATCAAACCCACACTCCCTGATGAAATACCTCGCTTTACACCCATCGGCCACAGGCCCTCACAGGACTAAAACCCACTACAAACGAATCCTCCTCTCCATGCGGAGCACTGAGTGGAGAATTTGTATTAGCAGACACACAGCCCAGAGAGGCCGCCCCTCTCCTCAGTACATACAAGAGGTACAGGGGCTACCCATCCATGATGGCGTGATCCCCACACGACCCCATGTCCTATCCAGGGTGGACTACCTGGACATGATGGACATCCCTTACTCCATTGAGACCCAAAAAACAATCTGGAAATACGCACACCATCCTCTGTTGCAGCCTCAAGTCCGCTCCCATGTGTGGCGCTGCCTGAGTTGGGTTTACATAAAGCTGAGCGCTTTAAAGCTTTACACTCATCCTGTGTCGTGTGTGACCAGTATGGAACGCTGTTCCACCGCCTGGAGAAGTGCCCTACCTCTAAAGTGATATGGCGCGAAGTTCAACGTCTGCTGGGCCAGGATCAAACGCATCCCTTCAGTCTGTCAAGATATATGTTTGCTCTATCAATGGCCTCCTCCCTTCCACCCTCCCTCCGTGCTTTGGTGGTTGCAATCGCCATGTGGACCATCCACACGATTGTCTTAGATGCCATCGCAGGATCCACCCCCACCCTCCCAGAAGCTGTCCACAGATTCTGGTCTCATTTGGTGGACCACTTTCAAGCGTGGATGTTTGGATACCTCCCACCGCGTTGCTGACAGCTGGTCTCCTCCTGGTTCCCAGTCTGGTTCATCAAATCAGAACCCTTCCTCCACACGTGTTCAATTGTGGCTACGGCCCCATCACACGTTCCCTCCCCCTCCCCATAAGTGGCGTTCCCACTGGCAACAAGAGATAGCATCGCGTCTCTGGGGTGCCTTTCTTGGTACTAGGTTTTGTCTCTTCTGAATCATATTCGGAAGTGTCCATCCCATGGTCGGCCTTCCCCACAATAAATTAAAAAGTATTAAAAATGTATCAAGGCATTGAAGGGAACTCAATGGTAATTTTGAAATAGCTTAGTATGGTCTAAATTAGAAAATATGTAAATACAGCCTATCAGAGCTTGAAAAACTTGCTTCACTTTGACTAAACACTGGATGAGGAGTTATATCTAGGCAAGATGAACCCGTTGGGATACTATTTTATATATTTAAGCCAACCCACAATAGTGAAAATTTATAGCACCTTGGGGGACTCCCACCAAGCCTATAAAAGGGGGTGACCCCGCTTAGGTGTTTGTTTTGAACTAGACGTGACCTGGAAAAGGAACCTCAAATGGACTCCCCTGGTTCCCCTCATGGTCCGGGCAATTCAACTGCCCAACTTTGTGCTATTTGCCTGTATAGTATATGGTAAAGCGTTACCCCAATTTTCAGGTTTCACTGAAAATTGACCAGGTTCGTTTAGCTGATAAAATCATTATTTATTCTTAAACCGCTTTATTACAATTTCAGACTTGTAATTGTCCAACATATCCTTCTTTCAGCCTATTTTGACCATAAACCCCTTTTTTGAAGCTGGGATGGCAAATGTCTGACACGCTGTGCCAATGTTGTCAATTATGTTAAAATTTAATGATACCTTATTCACAGGAATGAACTTAAACTTTCACCATGACTCTGCCCCAAATCCCATATGATTTTTGAACCCTTGTCTAATCTACTTCAGGGTCAGCCTTATTTTATAATAAAGACTTTTTCTACCCTTTGTATTTATTTACCTAGTTGAGTATATCCTACCTATTTTGGGTAGTGGGTAAGGAAAGAGGGTCGCAAGGGGGTGAGAACCTCTGGGCAACTCAGATACAGAGTGGTCTGCTTAACTACCTAAACACTCCTCACAGAAAGGAAGCCTCATGATAGAAACATCTTGACTGAGGAACAAGGACAAGGGACTGGGTGAGGTCCAGCCCCATGCAAGTTGAGATCAATAAATTCAGGCATTCAGGCCAAAAGAGTCAAAGAGGGGTGTTGGGTGATGAGCTTGCCAATGATGTAATCACATGAGGTTAAGTTGCATGGCTGCGCCAATACTTGGGGACTGCTGCTTGCAAACTTGCTGCAAGGGGTGGGTCAATGGCAGTGGCTTAGCAAATGATAGAAAACACCATATCATCAGCCTGGCTAATCAGCAGAGCTCTGAGCTGTAACAAATATAAATTTTAATACTTTTAAAGGGATTTTTGATGGTGGGTTACTCGGCAAAACAAATAAGATTCTTTGAAGGTGAGGGATAGGGAGATGAATATGCGCAAGGTGCTCTCACCATAGCCAAGTAACTGTGGGGAAGAAAAAAATGTTAAATAGCGTTTCTATTCAATCTAATCTTAGTTTGAGTTGAGCATAGCGCCACCCTATAGGTTTGAGTGGCCTCAAGATATTTTGTTTTTCTCTATGTTTTAGGTTCATGTGAGGCTGCAAGATAGCCAGAAGAGCAGTATCAATACACATGGGTTAGTAAATTCAAGCATTCAATAGAACACCTTTCAAACATTGAAATGGACTAACGGGATGGAATAATATATATATAGCTATAATTAATTAACCAATGAGAATGGGACACCAAGAAAATGGCAACGTAAACAATTTAAACTTAAAAACAATTCATATAAGATAAAAATTAACTGAGGAGAAAACAAGTTGCACTAAATCACTGGCCAAGATGACAAGGCCATGGTAATCTAAATGTATAACCAAATTTTTAATTGGAATTTTGACACAATAAGCTTTAGAAGCAAAATGATCCACCCTGGCGCAATTTTGCTAATGCCATGCTTATGTCAATAATATTATTCATTTGAATTATACTCAAATCCAGATGAATAAACTTAAAGTATAGCCTTGACTCTTTCCCCAGATACAAATAAACTTAAAAACCCTTGGGCGCCATACTTAAGGTTCAGCCTTAATTTCTAATAATGACTCTATGTCTACCCATAAGTCTTTTTTTACCTAGTTGAGTATATTCTAACCTTTGGGTAGTGTGTAGAAAAGGGGTCCAAAGGGTGGGTACCCCTGGCTGATACAGATGTAGTTAGTCTGACCAACCGCTCAAACATAAAAAGTAGCAAGAGAAATCCGTGAGAGAAGCATTCTAATGGCAGGCCAAGGGAGAGTGACAAGGTGAGGAACATCCATGAAAGATTGGATTAGGCAGTTGCCAGGCCACTCAGGCCAAGAGAGCCAGGGATGGGTGTTGGGAGTTGGGCATGCTGATAATGCTTGACGCACCTGAGGTGAAGTTGCTTGGCTGTGGCGATGTTTTGGGGGCTGCTATTTTGAAACGATTTGCAAAGGGTCAATGATGGTTGCCAAGTAAGGTTGACAATCAGCATTTCACTATCCTGTCTCATCAGCATATCCCTGAACTGTTTTAAATGCCAAATTTAGGAATTAAGAAAACCTGATTGCAATGACTTACCATTCCAAATGAATCTGTGCAAGATTAGTACCATTGATTTAATTATCTATTCTGAGACATGATCTTAGAGCTCTTGATGACGTGATACAAGCCTGTTAAAAATTATCCCCAACCTATTACCCTCTTCTCAAATTACGAAATCAAGAAATGTACAGGTCCCTAGCTCTGGGACAGCACTTATATTTATTCAGGGGAGGTCGACCAGGGGACAAGACTTCCAATATAGTGAGGGAACTAATGAAATTTGACAATTAAAGACACCCCAGAGGGTTCAAGGCCCCTTTTGTTGTCTCCAGGATCACCAAGTTTAGGACGGCAGGAAAGGGGTTATGATTACTTATTCTTGGATGCAGCATGTGTGAAGGAAAGGATTAACCTTTAGGAACCATATTGAGAACCATGTGTTGATTGTCCTTCTGCTATGGGGGTCAGGTGTAAAAACAGCCATGCTTGAAAATGTTCAAATATATGGCTGTGGAAGCGATGAATGGCTTCTTGGATTGTGGGCGCTGTTCCTGTGAACAATTCCAGTACCATTGTATGGATCGTCCATTTTGCTATTGCTACTATTAACGCCCTGAGGGATATGTGGATAGGATAGTCCATGTTTATAGTGAACATGTTCCTTGCTAGGCTTAATGGTTGTCCGTTTTCTTGGTGGAATAGACGCATGGCCTCTTTCCATACAGCCAATGATGTTGGGCATTGTTCTAAACGGTAGTCTAGGATTCCATACTGACCACATATTGTACATGAAGTGTGAGTGGCATTTGACCGTTCAGCTGTGCGGTATACTCTCCTCATGCACCTCCATACATGTGCTCTTATCCTGGGTTGGAGTAGAGGGTGATGTGTGTATCTCCATACTCTTCTTTGAGTCTCCAGGTTGTAGGGTATGTCCGCATAGTCCAGGTAATCTATCCTGGCTATGGTACTTGAGCTTTTGCTTAATATATTGTCTGTGACTATTTGATCATTGATTTCCTGTCTGTGAGTTAGCCTTGGGCGTCCTCGGTGACTGGTTTGGTTGTTTATGTTGATATGCCATGTCGCTCTTATCATGGCTAGGAGAATTTGTTTGAAATGTGCAGGAGTGCCGTGTGGTCCTGCAGCTGTAGGATAAAATGCCAGATACTTGATTAATTTGTTTGGGTGATCTGGGTTTCTTAATTGGAGTGCACGTGTGAAGTTATATCTTGCTATTCTGGCCTAGTGTGTATTTGGAAGATCTGGGCTAGTCGCCTGAGCTATCCAGGATCCTAGTATATGGGTCACTTGCTCTACGTAATTAATAAGCCCCATACCTCCATTCCTTCTAGAGCCAAATAGGGTTTCAGGGCGTACAGGGGGGTTGTGGTTGGACCATAGCCATCCTTATAATAGGGCGTGAATTGTGTTGAAGAAGGATGGTGATAAAGCGTTTGCATGGGCCATGAACCATATGATTGATATAATTATAGAGTTGGCTACCGTGACCCTTCCTGTTAGACCTGTTTGGTGTCCATGTAAGGAGGCAATGCGTTTGTTATTTTGTCTAGAAGTTGATTTTCCATCATGGAGTTGGCGTAACCTCCTGCTTCCAGCCATACTCTCAAGTGACGAACAGTACCAGCTGTTGGCTTGGTGGTGAACGGAAGTTTCAGTGAGGTCATCGTTAAATTTCTCCTCCTATGCCTGGTAAGGAGTCTTGGTGTTGTGTTAGTTTGTTGGCTCTGGGTAGATGGCATCCATTGGGTCTGATATTTTCCCAGGAGTATAATTTCCGTTTTCTCAGTGTTAAGTGATGCGTTACTTATAGTTGAATAGTCTTGTAATATCTTCTCAATTCTTCAAGCGTCCTGATTGTTGGATATGCCCACCACACAATCATCAGCAAAGGCCATCATTTTGACTGGTGGTTGGCCCTTGACGTTGATTCCATTGAGAAGTGTGTTTAATTTTAGATTAGGGGGTCTAAGCTAAAATTGTAGAGTAAAGGGCTTAAGGGGTCTCCTTGTTTCAGTCCTCTCTGTGGGATGACTGGGTTGGTTAAGAAGCCTGCTCCCCGCACAGCCATGGTAGCAGACACTGTAAACAACATTACCCAGTTTATAAATCTATTTGGGAGCTTGAATTTTTGGTGGAAGGCCCTAAGAAAAATCAAGTTCACCCTGTCATATGCCTTTTGTTAGTCTAAAAAGACAATTGCTCCAGAGGTTTTGGACTGGCAGACATTTGCAAATGTGTGAATGTTATCCCATATGGATCTTCTTGGAACAAATCCATATTCTGATGGGGATATCGCATCAGTTGCAATTTTTTCAAGTCGTTTGACCATAATTTTTTTGTGAAAATTTTTGTATCTGTGTTGGTTAGGGAAATTGGGCGCCAGTTGGATAGGTCTAATCTTTCTCCTTTCTTTAATAAAGTGACCGTGTAGTCTTCTTTGCCTCCCAGTAGGAGGCATGTTTCCATAATACACTTGTTTATTGAAGATATAAGAATTTTTAGAGATGTTAGTAAAATATTTTATGTAAAATTCATAGGGAATCCCATCAGGTCCAGGACATTTCCCTCTTGGTGCACCGCGTACTACTTCCCATAATTTCCACGCAATATTAGGTTGATTAAAGTGTTATTTTGGGCCGCAGTGTCAATATGTGCACTTCTAAGGAATTTTTTTTATTTTTTCTGTTTCAACCGGCTCAGATTTATACAGTTTTATATAAAACCTGTGCAATCTGGTCATGACTTCTTTGGGTGTTTCTGCTATAAATTTTTCCAGTCAATGGAACTCTGTGAAAGCTATCAAATTTTTCCAGGAGTAGAATTGGCAGAAAAAGTAGCTTGAGCAAGTTTCTCCATCTCTTATGTTTTTGCCTTTACATTGAACTCCAGATTGGTGTTGGTGTTCGCGGATCAGGGCTTTTAGCTAAGCAGAAACCTCCGCCCATTTGCGACCCCATCCAGGGCTCTATCCCATGCTTGGTACGTTGTTTTCTAGATAGTCAATTTCAGCCAAGGTGTGTTTGATAATGACTGAAACTGCCATGTGTCTTCTAGACGATGTATGTTTAATTTGTTGGGTTGTTGATTTTTTAAAGTTTTCCCAGGTAGTTAGTGGGTCTGAGCAAAGAGGTGTTTGAAAGCCCAGGTTGAGGATATTTCCTCCATCCAGGATTGAAATTCTAAATCGGCTAAACTTTCTGGGCGTATTCTGCACCATCTGGTTGCTTGGGTACTTGATTCCACCGGTTTGTAAGACACCAAAACAAGCTGATGGTCAGAAAATTCGATTTTTATAATAATAAATTTTTGAATTTGGTGATGGAAAATTATTGGGGCAAGTATTAAGTCTATCCTTGACATAGAGACAAGTGTACCATTGTGTACATGTGGGCGTGTCATGTTTTGTATCAGGGGTTGCCTTTTTGGTAGTGGATCATATAGTCCCATGGTGGCCTTTAGTACGCGGAGTTCCACTTGCCCTTGTGGTATCTCCAATGTGTATGGTCATTAGTCCGTATCTGGGTTAATCCAGCAGTTCTTGTCTCCCATTTATAAAAGTATTTGCTGGTAGATTTAGTTGTGTTAGGGCTGTAAGAAATTCTCTTCAGTCATGTGCACCATTCAGGGCATACACACTGGCTATTGTGTGCACTTTGGTGTGCCATTATAAGGTTATGGCGAGTATGCTGCCATCTAGGAATGAATTTTTATTAATAAACTTAAAGTTTTGGTTTGCTCGTACTATCACCCCAAAGTGTAGCAACCAAAACAATATTGTTGGGAAGAGCATTTTTTCCCATGCCTCCTCCTCTCCCTGTGGACAGTGGGTTTCCTGCACCACCAGGATATCCTTGAGATGGGTTTCATAGGAGACTCAACTTATTGGCCCAGGATGTTAAGGCCTTGAATCCCGCTATGTTCAGTGTCCCTATCTCTACTGAGACGCCCAATGCGCCTCAGGAGCGTTTAGCAGGGCCCCCCGGCCCTACTCCCTCACTCACATTGCTCTCCAATGCACCTCTGCTGCGGAGAGCATAACCATGAGTAGGAGTTGGGGTGTATTCTGCCCCTTTCATCACCGCAGTTTTTGCTCCTCTCTTGGCTTTGGTTAGTTTCATTATAATATTGCGGTGCACTTGTGTGCTTTTATTGGCCACATTATTTTCTTGTGCATTCCATTGTTGATTTTCCTTCCCAATTGGGTAAAATTCTGCAATTTTAGGGGGGTGCGCTGAACCCCAGTTTTGCTGCATTCATTTCCAAATCAGGTTCCACCAAATTCAATCTGGTCAGATTAAGTGTTTGGTTTGCCACAGGATTTGATTTAGTTCATTGATTTGAATCCATCCATGTCTTCCTGGATTAGTTCCAGCAATATGGATCATTCCGCCGAGGCCTTTGCCTTTGCCGCGGCCAGCTTATGAGCTTATTTGGCCACTTTTCATTCTTTTGCGGAAATAGGGTCAATATTTTATAATGCCCATGTTCTCCCCAGTTGAATGCTTGTGTGGTATCAGTGATTTTGGCGTACTCTGAGTCATCTTCTCCCATTTCCTCCTCACATAATTCCATTTCTCTCAGGCCTTATTTTATGGGCAAGCGTGAATCTTGTGCCCAAAGGCCTGGCAGTGGTTGCATATGGGGGGTGTGCTTTCCACTGTTGCGCGGAACAGCTGGGATTGTTTCCCATCAATGTTGAAGATGCTATGAGAGGGATTTTTGTAATGTACTCTACTACATCCTGGTTCAGGGAAATAATTGCCATTGCATTCCCAGTGCTAAGGGTCAGCATCAGCTGGAATCTTTTTTTTTAGTACTAGATGGTCCCAACCCAAGGGGGATCAGCTGGAATCTTTGCATCTCAGATTGTTTGATTTCTCTGTAGGCTTCTAAGCCTTCTCAGAGATGTCTTTCAACTACTGTGCGTGCCAGTGTGGTCAGAAGATAATCAAAAATTATAAAAATGTCTTTTGATTCAGTCCAACGGGTGCATTTGGTCAGTACCAGATACTGTCCGTTGGAAAGGTCAAGTACCACTGACCTTCGCTACTTTGTTCACTTCTTCCGCGGTTTAAAACCCAAGATCTACCAAACCTCTACGGATAGTATGGGTTGTTAAGTACCCCGCATGTGGAAAAATTTATGTTGGGCTTCGCCATACTTTTCCCACATTGTTGGTGTTTATATGCCCAAGAAAACTCATATCCCATGTTCCATTGACAACAGTGGTTGCAATTGGGATACTTCCATATAGCTGCAGTATTTTACCATAAAATTAACAAAACCTGTGGGGGGCGCCACCTCGGGTTTTTTTATTTTTACTGAGATTTTCATTTGTACCTGTGCTTTTGGTACCTTTGGGTGGTGCAGGTCTGGGTCCGCTACCCTTTACCACATTCACCCAGCTCTTTACTTTATTATATATATTCATCTCACCTGGTATTTCTTATCAAATTGTTCCGTTTGAATTGAATCATATTACTAAAAGTGATAGTAAATCAGAGAGAAAAAGATCTCTGGGACAGCACTTTATGCTCCCTTAAACCCAACCTTCCCCCTTTTCCTATAAAGTCAACATCCCTACTAGGGTATATTGCCAGTTTATTTCCATTTTAACCTTTTTAATAAAAACTTAGTTTTCTCCAAGTTTCTTTTTGTGAAATCCACCTTCTTTACCATATCATTACATTTTTGAATTTAATGCATGATGTCATTCAACAGTTGATCCTGATCTTCATGGAGTGGATGTTCTGATCCATAGATCCAGAATTACTCCGCGCCAAGGAAATTTGGGAATAAATATATTTCTGATTATAACTACCAATTAATTTTGTACACCATGTAATCCTGAAACTGCAATCTTCCCAATGATCAGTCACTTTTTTGGCGTGACTGTATGACATATGCCCTAACCTTGCTCTGATTCATTGATATGTAATATCCAAAAGCTGAGAAAACTTGGATATTTATCATCTCCTTTAATCTCTTGCCCTGGGGTTGCCCAGTAAGAAATTTGGGATCCCCCATTGCAGTCTACTGGCTTTCTAGTTGGCCTTTAGTATTTATTTAGGCAGATAATTTTCTCACTTAATAACTAGAACAGCTTACCTTCTAGTCACTATGCCAACTGTGCCCCTGCCTATAAATTCTTCGCTGGGTACTAACACTAGATTGGAACCCCCAGTCTTTTTACAATCATATGTGATCAGGGCATAAAAAAACCAGCTTAATCTAACTTTATCCGCTCTTCTCTGGAATGAGTGAGATTTTTGATTTCTAAGTTACTATGAACCCCCTTTCTCATTCAATATTAGTTTCTTATTCCCTGATGGAAAGGGGTGTTCTTTGTCCAAAACCATGATTTGATGTTTATCCAGGAGGGTTTAGCAGCAAAGCAAAAAAGGGAGGAGGAGTAGTACTACCAAAAACGGCTACAAGAAGCTCAGACTTAAACTCTCTCCTATTCCCACTTTTGCTGTTCTATCAGGATCAACTCATTCTTAAAAATATCAGGCGTACTTTCTGTTTTCTGTCACCTTCCACACTGAGTCACAGGAGATTGTCATATAGGCTCTCTTGGACACAGGGGCTTCTGGCAACTTCATATATCGCAAGTTTGCACAATCTTAAGGGTTTTGAAACAGACGTGGCTCCTTCAATCTGGGCGCATCCTTAAAACCCATGAAATGTCACACCATACAGCACTATATGCAATTATTCAACTAAGGCTTTTGATTCTGTGAACACTTCTTGGAATTTCGGAATTTAGCGTGACCTGTAATTATGGTGTGAGTTGGTGGTGGCATCATCACATGAACACAAATTTTTACCTATATTCCCTCTCCTTTGATAACGATCATCAAGTAGAAAATTCTTTTATAACTTCCCACTTGAGGCCTCTCTAAGCTCCAACTTGCGTTTAACACTCTACCAATGGATCAGACATCTTTCTTTTCCACCTTTCTCCTCCCCCTTCAAAAATGGCTTTGACATGAAACTGGCTAACAGAATCTCATTAAAATCAGATCATGCTTTTTTTCAATTAATGGTGGAATTAGTCAAGATTAAGTGTCCTATATATCTCTATACCATAGAGGAGTGCAAAGATCTGGGGTTATGTCTAGATGATATATAGCAGATGCTGGATCATCAAAAAGTCATCATCTATTGCCTCCATGGTCTTTACTCAGAAGGCAGATGATTTTCGCGCCTCATCGTTGACTATGGTCACCAAACAACATAAAAGTTCAAGACTAAAATCCTCTTAATCTTGAACAGTCCATCACTCAAGCTGTTGCTAAGTCTTGGGTGTTCTCCCACACGACTGTGTAATGAGTTCAATCAAATAAGGGTCAAGGAAGTGAAAAAGTGGGTCACAGTCCTCCATTTAAGAAAGGGTTGTTACATTTCAGTTTGATCCCTTCATGGTGAATAATGCATCAGAAACCTTTATGCTTTTCACTGATGATGTCTAAGGGATTCCAGCTCTCATATGCTGTCACTTATATTGTTGACATCCTAATCCATTTCCCACCCCTTAGAAACATGTGAAGAGATTTTGAAGGCTGTAATGGCTTCCCTTTATAGGGCTAGGACTTTTGTGAAATCCTCCAAGTTCAAATTTTTTTAAAAGAAGTGACCTTAATGAAAGAAGCTAATTCTGAAGGATGGTTATGCAGTTTTCTCTTGTAAGCTGGAGGCTAACCAGTTGTGACCTACCACAACTACCTAGAAGCAAATTAGAAGCTTTTTGAGAACTGTGATCAACCTAAAGTTGTTCTACCCAGCCATTTTTCTATTGGAAGCACCACTCCATCCAATGACCAGCAATAATGCCCCTTTAAGTGGACAAGAAAATGATACAAGGCGTTTGAGTCCATTAAAGAGGTCTTCCTTTTGGCGCATGCTATAAGGCATGCACTTACATCCAGGCCCTTTGTTGTAGCTTGTGACACATCTTATGCTGCTTTTGGCGCAGTAAATTTCCATGCTTATGATGGAGGTAAGCATATGGTTACTTACTTTTTCACAACTTTTTGTTCACTGAGAAATCCTGGGCAATATAACAAGGAGTCAGAGGCTGTGTCCTAGACATTGACTCTCTGGTGATACCTCCTTCATAGGCACAGAATGAGATCAAAGTGTGAACTAAACACTGTTAAAATTTTGAGTTTTTCACCGATTAATAGTTCCCAGGATGGTTAAATGAACAGGTTCTATATTTTCACGCTTTGCATCGTCTGCTTATAGATGATATTCGATTGATAATAGTATGAAGACTATTATCCATAGCTGAATAGATAACTAATTATGGCCCAACTATCAACCTGTATTTCTCCTCAAAATACTCTTGATGTCTTCAGTAGGGATTTATACCTTTATCCGCTTAACTTGATCCACACTAAGATCCTTAGTTTATGGCCTTTCCTCTGGTCTTGTGGAGTATACTTCAATTGTCATCTAAATTCAGCTTATCTTATAATGATCCTCGATCCTTACTCTTTACCACTGCTAAAGGGTCCCCAAAATAAAGCATGTAGCAATAATTTCTGAAGATTAAAAAACTAAAATCAATAATGGATTCTGCTACATACTCAAATTAGACTCTTTACTAAAGTAAATTATCAGGGGAATTTAAAGAGGGAATTCGCCATCATACCCTTAGTTGGCGGGAGCCATGAAATGGCAGCTGTTGCCATTTAATTTCCTTTTGTTGTCTCACCACTAATGGTCTTCCCCATATGCTTAGGATTCCTTCATTGGACAACCTCAAGACCTAAAACGGAAAGAGTCAGAAATAGTGTCCCTAACGTTTTTTACTTGATATCAGCGAACCAACCATATTTGGCAAGTGAACTGCTTGTGTAATGGGACTTGTTACCCATTATGCATGTTGCAAACCAACTGATTAATTTGCTAGTTGCAGGTGGCATCACTTGCCTCGCAACTTGCTCCTTAAATTTCCAATCAGTTGGTTATGAAACCTGGCTGATCCTATTGGTACACCTGATAGCTAATCATTGATCATCTATCATATACCCCATTTTGCCAGCAACTCTGCCCAATGAGATATTAAGCATTCACGCAGATTAATCTCAGATGGATCCAATCCTGGCAAATTTCAATAAAATCTCCCAACCATTATTAGCCTAAAATTGGGGTCAACTGATATCCAAACAATCACTATAGTGAATTATTCCCTCATGATCTAATGGTAATCTAGATGGCTGGAAAGGTGTACAAAAATTACCAATACATCTCATTTTTTGCCTAGATTTCCATCGAGAATGGGATTATGACAGGAGACTACCGCTTCAGACACCAGGTCATATTTCTTTATTTCTAGCAGAGCACATTTGATCTGCACTCAACGCTGCTCAGGACAACCTTTGGCATGCGGTTTACTTCCTCTTCCTCCTTTCTACCTCCTCCTCAGAGCGTGGTACCCATGATCTCTATCATGCCAGGCTGATTGATTTACTTGTGACAAAAATAGTCCTGGGTTCTGGTTCCCCAGTCAGGGCATATGACCCACTGTCGTATTCAGGATTCTTGGTCCAGTGTCCTTGATTTCCTGATCTTCCTCCTTGTCCTCAACAGGAGGTCATTGCCATTATTGTTCAATTCATGGCACAAATAAGAATGCTCATTATTATCCACTCTGTTATTTTTGTTTTAAATTCTTGGCGCATTTCATTCTTAATTTTTCTCTGAAAGGTTATCTCATTAATGTCAAGATTAATTTCTCCAAAATTAGAGCTTAATTGATACCAAAGTGCATAATGTCAAGTTATTATAAAAAGTCTGACATCCCCCCTCTCATTAAATATTATTTGTTAGATTAGGAATCCTAATACCAGCAACTTCTCAACATCATATCTGATAAAGATGTTTTGCTCTTCCAACTGATAGTCAATCTGCATGATGAAACCTCTTCTATGCTCCTGGGACTCATACTCCCATTCAAGTAACATAGCCAGTCCTTCCATGGAACTACTGGAAATGGTAGCTAACTCTGAAAAACCAAATTAGCACGTATCTTGAATGACTCATGACCAATATTCACTCTGTTATCAAACACGAAAATTAGACTTTGAACCTCTCCCAGTTTTGGCTCCATTTGAAGAAACTCATACAAACATCATCAAACCTCCTGAAGCAATGCCCTCTGCTCTTAATCAATCATTCCTTTCCAGTTCTGACTTGCTTCCAGAGTTCCTTTTCTGACTCTCCATTTTTACAAACCAGCTTTTCTGTCTACTGAACTAGCCATTTAATACTGCAATCATTTCGAACTCCCCTACACAGAATTGAGGACCCAAGTAACCAAAGCTCCGTCCATAGCTCTGAACCCCTAATATCTTAAAAATATCCTAGATTGAGATGTAGCAGCCTATGCCCTTTGTTTTGCCGGCCAAATTCTTTAATGTTGGGCCATGAAGCTTCCAGCCTCTCCATCTTCCATCGCACATTCTGCTTTTGCTTCCAAGAAGCTCATAGTCATCATCTTCAGGATTACATCTGCTCCCTGCACAACTATCTCCTTTATGGCACATTCCATTGGTATCTTCCACTGATGGCTTTAGTAGAGTGCATGATTTGAACAACCTCTACCTAATATCCCTTGCTTGATGCCAGCTCATATGTCCAATGTACTTGATGAAGCCCATTGGTAAGCGCTCTAAGCTAAACTTTTGGCTCTGGTGCCATATTGGGATTACTCAGGGATTATTCACTGATAGCCTTTTCTTATTCTGTTGCTTCCCTCCCTGATCCAGGGTGTCAGGTTTGGAAAGTACTGATATTTCTACTTCTCTTCCCCTTGTCACATTCTCACAGGGATCAGCCTCCGCTCAATGAACTTGGCTTCAAGTAGTTTTAACTCTTGCTAGTATCTGATATCAAATATTTCAATGGTTTATTTACTTCTACTATGATAAATTCTCTCTCCACCAAGAGGCGACATAAGCGAAATTAACCCTAAGTTTAGGATAACCAATAAAAATTATAAAATATATCTTTTTTCTGTGCGTTTTAAAACAAATTCTTCCCATTATATTTTATCAATCTTTTATTATTATTTTCTTTTTTCAATATGGTACATGACCTTCACTCAGTTCAGCGGTCCTTCTTTTTTATTTATCTCCCCAAACTGGTTCCTAGGTATACTCTGACTTACCTTTTTTCTATGAACCAGAGTCTTATTCTTTAAGACTTAACCATCTATTTTGATTCAGCGGTAGCTTTTTAGGACTTAACCAAAATTATCAGGACATAACCATCTCAATGGTTCAGCTGTCCTTTGATACACTCTTATTATTATTATTTTCTTTGTTTCATAGCTTTAAACATTTAGCATGGACTAAATTAACAATCCTTCCATCTAAGAGGTTCTTGATGGAATAGGCGTCCATCATCATCTTAGTGATAATCTCGAATAGACCTGACCACAATGCATCTAGCTTGTTTCTTCTTCCAAAGTCAGGCATATCGCAATAGGCAACTTTTTCGCTTACTTGGTATTCTGATAAGGCCAGTCAGTTCCTATTGTCCATCATTTTTGCCTTAATCCTTTTCTTAAAGGTCATAATGAATGCTTGCAATTGCATCTTGATCAGGATATTTGACAATTGGATCAGTTAAAGCTCAGCACTCATCCTTGATGTTGGTTCAACTATCAAATATAGAATTTCTGGTAACATAACCTTACTTCCATATAGTAGCTAAAATAGCATTTTTCCCATCGCCATATGATGACTTATATTATATGCAAACATCACTTAACTAAGGTACATTCCCCATGTGGAAGTTCTCCCTGAGACCAGCTTCCTCAGCTTCAAAGCCAGCGTTCCATTGACCCACTCTACCAGTCCGTTCATCTACATCTGGTAAGGTACTGACATGACTCCTTGGATCCACGTTATTTCATTCAATCTTGAGATCACGTGGGACATAATATTCGTTCCATTGTTGCGCAAAAAGTCTTGTGGGTATCCATGGTTTTATACTACTTGATCCAGGATAAACCTTGCAGTGCTTGTAGCGTCTACTTTTGCCATGGCCTTCATCTCGACCCATCTATTAGATGGTCAACCACAACTAAGATTTATTTGAGTCCCCCTGTACTCATTGTTAATGATTCTATCATGTCAATGGACAACATATTCCAGGAAAATCCAGAGTGGACCAGTCAATATCCAGTCCTGTTCTTGTGAGGCTTGTGCAACTGGCACTCCACACAACAAGCCAGATAATCCACTACATCATATTTTGATAGACCTTCAGTAATAGTACTGGCAAATGTGATTGGTCATCTTCCTTAGGCCTTCATGCTGAAAACCTTATGCATGGCTTGAACAATTGCCGCTCATTCTGAAGTTCTTAGAAAAAGTGTTCATTTTCTGTTGATCATCTTAAAAACTTGTTCATCCATGATCTTGGTGTTTTACATCATTTTTTGAAGCGCATCTTAATTTCTTAAGGCTAGTTCCTAATTTCTCCTGTGACCATTTTCTGGAATAAGTCATCCACTTGCTGGCATACCACTTGGACCATTGGTAACCTTGACAAGCCATCCACACTTTAATGAGAAGCTCCAGCTTGGTGGACTATCTCATAATCGTAAGACTGTAGCTTTAATGCCCATTGGGCCAGTCATCCATCCAGTTCTCTTAAATTGTGCAGCCAACACAGAAAGGTGTGGTATGTCACCAAATTAATGTGCATTCCATGAATATACACCCAAAACTGCTTACATGCATAAATTACCAAAAAGGCATTCGCGCTCAGTAATGGTATAATTCTTTTCAGCTGTTGATAGTGTCCAACTCACATATGCTACCGGATGCTCATCCCCAAGTTCATCCACTTGGCTCAGGATGGCGCCAATTGCCGTTAATAAAGCATTGGTCTGTACTATAAATTTTCAAATGGAATTTGGATATTTCAAAATTAAAGATCTATCATATACTCGTAATTTATATAAATAATTCTGGGCTACTTCATTCCAAATGAATCCTTTTTTGGATCCTTCAGTAAATGAAAGAGGGGCTCAGAAATTCTCACAAGATAATTGTATAAATTTTTGGTAGTTTCTGACCATTCTAAGGAGCACTTGAATATCTTGGCAGTTTCAGAAAAAATATTTTCCTTATAGCCTCAATTTTCTGGGCTTGCAGCTGCATGCCACTAGAGTTGATAATGGATTCTCTGATATTTCAACTCTCGCAGAAGAAGTGACACTTCATTGGCTTGATCTTTGATTAGCTGCGGACAGTCTCTTGAAGATTTTTCCAAGTGGTGTAAATGGTCAGTAAATGTCCTACTGAACAAATTTATGTCATCCAAGTACACCAGGACGCATGACAACTTCAGGTCATTTAAGATGGCGTCCATGGCCCTCTGGAATGTCTTAGGTGCATTACATAGACCTTGGGACATCCTCGTTGGTTGATACAGCCCCTGTGTGGTGATGATCATGTTTTATTCTGGTCCTCTGTTGGCAAATCGATTTACAAATATTCAGCTTAGATCTATTGTGGAGAAATTCTTTGCTTCTCCCAATCAATTTAACGCATCATAGATTTGTGATAGTAAAAACGAATCTTTCTTTGTTGTCTTATTCAGCTTCTAATAATTGATCACCACCTGATTAGAGCCGTCCTTCTACTTCACAATCATAATAGGGCTCACCTAGGGACTCAATAGCGGAGCTAGAATCCCATGCTTCATTGTTTTGCTAATCTCTTCTTACACTACTGCTTCAGCCACCTTTGACCCTCAAATTGGTCTCATCCTTATTGGCAAATTTTCCTTGGTGTTTACTTTATGAATGACATTGCTCACTCATCCTATTGAAATCCTGGCAGGGGTAACACTTGCTTGGTGCTAGTTCGCACAAATATACCAATTTAGCAGCAGCAGGAGTATAAAACTCTTAGCTGCTATAGTAAAACTGGTGTTTTTTTACACTGTAAAATAAAAATGGATTAAATAGATAAACTAAGAAAACAAGAATGTTATTCTTATAAGGTTTATTAGTGATATCAGCTGGTTAGAAAAATGAACCCTCTTAAATGTCACAGCTTATGAATTAAACTCACCTTGGGCTCAAAGGGCGTACGCATCAAATCATTATTAGGTTTGAGCCAAATTAGGAAATATGGTTGTCTAACCTATTGAAGTTCTCAAATCTCACCTCGCTTTATCAGAAGGGCAATTGGAAGGTTGAGAGTGGACAGGACAAGCCCATGAAGTAATGTTTTAATGTATTTGAGCCAATCACCATGCAATAAAATATATGCTCTTTTGAGCCCCCTCCAACCCTATAAAAGGGCCCAGTCTCCACGGTATGGCTTAATTAGATTATGGCATGATGAAGAGGGACCTTGGAAGAGTCCCTTGGTTCCGTGAATGAGTCAGAATATTCTGGCTATTTGAACTTGAACTAGTTGCCCATGTTTAATTATTATTGATGAATAATTGCCCCATTTCAAAGGATTCCACCGCAAATTGGCCAGGGTCTTTTGGCCAATTTTACAATTATCTTCATCCATAACGCTCTTCTCACAATATTGGACTTATAATTGTCTGACACATCCCAAACCATGGTCATCCTTGGTGAATAGTTCCCAATACTTGTCAAATAAATTGAGCATCTCTTCCTGCTGTCTGTCCATCAGATCAGTGAATTGCTCTCAATTAACCAATAGATTGATACTTTTGGTCATCCTTGGTGAATAGTTCCCAATACTTGTCAAATAAATTGAGCATCTCTTACTGATGTCTGTCCATCAGATCAGTGAATTGCTCTCAATTAACCAATAGATCGATACTTTTGGTCACCCCTGCCAGTAATCTCATTGAGAGTCCCAAAATAATGGAATCTTCAATATCTAATATATAGATTTTTTTCTTTCTCGTCTATTTTTTCTTTTGCAATGAGACTTTAACCTACATTATGTTCAAAAAACCTGTTTTCCCCTTCATCCAAACTAGTTCTGAGGTATAATTTGACCTACCAGTTTTCATGGTTATAATCTTATTCTTTTAAGAGTAACCATCTAATTTGGTTCAGTGGTCCTCTTTTATGGCTTTTTTAATATATAATAACATACCCATATAATTGTTCAGTTGTCCTTTAGGAACATTGCAATTATTTCTTTTAGATCCAATACTTTCAGTTTTTTAGTATTGATTTTCTTCACTATACGACCAGCAGCTCTGTTTATTCATGTATAGGCAACACTTTCCAACTTTGGCAACACTCATATAGTTTCCATTAAATTACTTCAATATCAACTTATCATTCTTCCAACAAGTCCTAATTTCAATTTTTAATTCAGCAACTGATACTTGAGTCTTTGTATTACATAAAATTGTAAATTCCTCATTGATGGGCAGCTCCATTCATTTGATCTTATCGTTTTTCTCTTAAAAAAATTTGGCATTTGTTGCCATCCAAAACGTTTGAAGTAAATCCACTGATGGATCTGAAACGATCCCTTAATAAAACAAATTGATATAGTAATGTTACCTTCATCCAATTTTATTTTGAATTGATGATACACATCTCCTTCGTTTTCTGCCTCATTAATTAAATAATATTTTGGGCCAAAAAATTTACTCCACTAGCTTGGATCAATCACTTCCTTTTTTGACCTCATTCTCTTAATTGGTCTCACAATCCAATACTCTGAATTGATTAGTTTTCATATCAATCTCATCCAGTGTCTCATCTAAACACCTCAATCCTCAGAACTATTTCAGGTGGACTCAATTTTAGCCCAAGCTGGCCCTGCTGATAATCTTCATGTTAAGTAGATTTCTGGTGGAACAGGTTTTCTTGCAGCACTAGATAGTTTCATATATAGGCTGCAAGTCCTTTTCCCAAAATTTTGAGTAACTTCTTCAGCATCATTTGCCATACAGGGTTACATTCAAATTTCTTTTTTTTTAGTACTAGATGGTCCCAACCCAAGGGGGGTCACATTCACATTCACATTTCCAATCTTCAGTTCTTCAATTTGCTTCACTAGTCACTCCATGTTTGAGCTGGGTGAACGCAATTGAAAGTGATCCACTTCACTTTCAGTCTTCAATAATAAAACTTCTCAGATTAAAGCTCTTTCTTTATTTATCAATGACTTTATTTTCTCTAGTAACTCATTGCCAAACTTGGGAACTTCCATATATGACATCTTAATTGCATATCTTAACAAATACTCCCTGTAGTGAGCACCCTTGTTGAAACTTAGGGACTTTCACTGATTGTTCACAACCCAATAACCCCTAAATTTATTAACTGAACAGGTTCTATATTGCACGCTTTGCGTTGTCAGATATTAGATGATATCTAATAAATAATAGTATGAAGACTATTATCCATAGTTGAATTGATAAACAATTCTTGTCCAAAGATTGACCTGTAACTTAATCACGAAATACTCTTGATGTCTTCAGTAGGGATGTATACCCTTATCCACCTAACTTGATCCATGCTCCTATCCCTTATTTACGGCCTTTCCTCTAGTCTTGCGGAGTATAAAGCAATTCACATCTAAGTTCAGCTTCTCTTCTAGGGATCCTCAATCCTTACTCTTTATCCTACTAAAGAGTACCTAATTAAAACACAAAGCAATAATTTCTTTCATGGTCCCATGAAATCATAGTAGGGACTGACCTCAAAGATAAAGCTGGGCGCCAGGAGGCCCAAAAGGTGAAATTACAGGTCCTCTCTGACCTGAAGCATACCCTATACCAACGCTGGGTACAGGAAAAATATTCCCAGTTTGGTACTAATGGAATGCCAAGTGCCCAGCCCCTTACGTTGGTCCAGGCATTAAAACGGATGATCTACCAAATTAACGTGGATGGTTTATTTGGTTTGTCATGGAACTGGGTTTGAAACCTGTTCCATTTATGAAACAACGTGTTCAGGTTTAATCCAACTTCAATTGATCACTTGCGTGAATAGGTTTAAGCTTATTCAACTAATTTGGATAGCAGCGTTGTCCTATTGGTGGGTCAGTGCTTGGGCCCACTGCAGCACACCCCATATTCCCCTGTCCGAGTTTAGATATGTTTTACCCAACCAACATTCCTTGTTGGTCGACTTCCCAAATAAAATCCCCCATTTTTACCATTTTTAAATGTTATTCCAAACAATCCTGTAAGCAGACCCCTTTGAGAAAGTCTCACGCTCCATTTAACTTGCCATTTTGAACACAGTAAGGTTATCCCCTCATGGACCAATGGTTAGTCCAGGTACCCTCCAACCTGCGTCATTTACCCCTTTCTGCAGTGTGCACCGCGACATTTTTGGCTGGTTATTTATTGCATTTCTTGGCTTGAGTTATTATTGCTCCAGCACCCTCTGCTGGTCAATAATGCTTTTTATTTTAATGGCTAGTTCCCTGGCGTTGAACCTGTGCACCAAGCACTGCCATGCTGGGAACAGGAGAGTTATAGACACTCTCCTTACATTAGTCGACCAAATCCTTAACTCTATGTGCCAAACATTTTCCATGCGGAACTTTTCTGAAGTGGGAACAGTGGGCGCCGGCTGTGGGAGTCAGTTGTTATTAGCCACACCGCAGTTTCCTATTTTTCCTAATGGTTGGAGCAACTCAGCTTTATTATGGTTGTCTTTTTTGGAATTTATCCACCCTTTGAGCTTGTACCTGGTGGATATGGACGCTTCAAGGTCCAAAAGTCATGATTCCTTGACTTTCCAACGAATTTGTCACTTTCAAATTAAATAAATGAGTTTCCCTTTGCCCGCACATTCAGCTGAAGCTGTCAGAAAAAGTGCAGATGGTCCTGGGGGTGTCAGCCATAGATAACGCCAGGCATTCCATCGCAGCTCAAGGGACAGGGTCATTTGCATCTAAAAACGCATTTTATTATGAAACCATGATATATACCTCTGAACCATAGCTGTAAATCCTAGGGACCAGCCCCTACAACTGGATAGGGAGCAGCATCCCTTCCAGACAAAAAGGAGTCCAAAAGCATAAGTGGAACCCCTGTCACAGTTGAGCGACCTGGCGCAGGTGGTTGATGAGCGCTGGGTGACTGCTCTTCCTCCTAAAGATAATCAGATCTCTCCCCTCCCCCCCTCCTCAACCCTGGTAAGATTAATAGAGGGTCCTGCCAGGAGATTATGCAGGCCAGGGGGCATGGGCGGGCCCCTGGGACCCTTTACTCATCAGGAAAACATACCAAATATTGAGAAAATGGCCAGGGCTAGTATCAGAGCCCAGTCTGCAAATTCTGGGCTAATGGAGCCGGTCCATACTGGCCAGGTCCAGAATTAGATTGGAACTCGATTTGGGTTTTGAACCAGGTTACAAGTGACTCAGACCAGTTGCCCCTACCCCCCAGAATGGTTCTGGGAAGTTTGGATCGTGTAAACAATCAGATTGAGAGTTTGGACTGGGTTGTGGATGAACCGAGAACCAAGGTCACAGCCCCTGGGGTAAATCCAGTAAATCCAAACCATGTGGACAGCCTGACTCACATGGTCAAGGCAAGGATTGGTACCATCAACCTGGTCTGGCCCCAAAAATTCGAAAAAATCTGCAAAAGTTTTTTTTAATCTTTTGCCAAGATTTTGGGCATCCCCCCACGCCCCACTCATCAGCCAACCAAATACCATCGCCAATCCCCAATCACCCAATCCCTCAGCATCCCCACTATGCGATTCTCCCAATACTTAAGGCAACTGCCCTGCTGAGGGGCAGTTGTCATTTCATTCTCTATTCTTCCCTCGCTTTGTGCAAAAATAAAGGCTGAATACCTCAAACGCCTTGCTGCGGACTCCGCATGTTTTTTTTCAAAAATTCCACTAATCAATCCGGCAAAGCGCGCTGCTGCCCAAATAATCATCCCAATGATTGTCAAATGGGTCATCTGGTCACTCGACCCTGCCCCCACATAGCGGTGGATCATATCCACTGTAAGCCGCCTCATTCTTGATAATGGAGTCGATTCTCCATCCATTTTCGCATACTTGTCTAATGCAAACCCATCCATTTACTTTACCGTTGGGATTTCCAAGACCGCTCCCCTATTGGAGCAGCCTCAGGACGCCCCCACCCCAGTGCCCATGAGCTCAGCCCCCATACCTGGCTCATCCGCCACTAATCCCACCACACAGAGGGCTCTGGAGTACCCTGCCCAAGGGGGGCTTGCCCTAATGCTTGTCAAAGGTCCATTTTCCCCTCCAACAGCACCCCTGTCCGCATGGTGGGCCCTGTGCCGCCCCTCTCAGGCGCACAGACTCACCTACTTGTAATTGAAGACCAGCAACTGCAAACCCTGGAGGAGTCATCATCCTCCCCACCTCTCCCGCCTTTGGAGGTTGCCCCCACAAGGCTCGCGGTTTCCCCCATTGCAACCATCCGGTTTGCCTTGGGCCTTTGGTACGTTTATAAACTTTTACTTTCCTCATGTCCCCAATAGATATACCCTTCTTCTAGTCGCACAGACCGCTGTGCCCTTGGCATTCTGGGCTCTCCACTGGGTGCTCACACACCCTGACTGGGAGCCTGGTCTAATTCTTATCAGCCACTTCCATGACATAATGAACCAACCAATAACCTCGGCCTT